>JAUMHR010000049.1:2307163-2321575 GCA_032361145.1 Enteromius fasciolatus | reverse complement strand
TTCTATTTCATTCAATTTATAGATTTGTTTGCAACCCAAGTCAAAATTTGAATTAAAAAATAAATAAACGTCTGTAAATATTATTGGTTCATATAAATAAAATCAACAGTATAGCAATAGATTTGGTAACACTTTATTTTAGGTTCTCGTAACTGCTTATTATCATGCAACATGCATAATACTAGAATATTAGCCATTTATTAGTAGGGATGCGACGACTGTAGATTTTGTTATAAGAATAATCACGGTTTTACGATTATGACGATTATTATGCATTTATTCATTTCATTACATTACTAACGTATGAAATCACTTAAACACTCTTTAGAAGTGTTATTTATCACTGGCTTTTAAAACAGAAATAACATCAATACACCACAAAATAATAATAATAAACAAAAGTCCATCTCTCACAATGGAATAAAAAAAACATGGTGATAAATTGATTCACCATGGTTTTTACTTATGATTAATACTACAACAGGGATAGTAAATAAAAGTTTCTGAAGTATTATTAACATACGACTAATATCAACTTACTTAAACCCACAGTGGAAACACTTACTAATGATGGAAATTAACTAAAATATTATTAGAATCAGCCATGGGTAGGATAGACTAATTCACACACGCAGCGGTCACCTCTCTCTCGATCAACCGACCGAATAAATGAATCTCGTAAAATAAAGCTCGTAGCTTTTAGTCAGGTTGTTCAGGCCGTGCATTAAAATCGTTCAATGTACATCTAGCCGTTCGTTATTCATTTTGCCATTTCTTTGGTGGAAATAAAGGATCTGTTTAGTCCTCTGTCACTGGGCCTCGGTGGTCCGTGTCTCTATAAGCGTGTCATTTATGCTAGAGCACCGCTAGCGTAACTTTGTTTTAGTTTTGCGCAAGCTGCAACCGTCCCGTTCTGTTTAACAGAAAAACCCGGTTTAGCGGAACCTTTACTGTTAATTAACCGTGATTTAAATCACGCTTAATAGCGAAACCGGTTAATCGCTGCTTCCCTATTTTAGTAGTTATTCAGCACGCATTCTTAGCTTAATTCTACATGACCTTATTTTACATCCCTAACACTACCCTAAACCTAACCTTACTAATTATTAATAAGCAGCAAATTAAGAATTGATTTAGGAAAAAGTCATAGTTAGTAGTGAATAAGTGTAAGTTGTATTTAAAAATGTGTATTTAAAGCAATGCGGACTAGTGCAAATGTAGCCAGATTTTATGCAACTGTTTGCACACAGGTTTGTATATGAAAAACAGTGTTGTTCTTCATTCTGAGCACCTTATGTAATACCATTATACAATGCACAGGCCTGAAGACTAGTGGAAAACTGCGACAGAAGACTTCCCTCCTCTCTCTTGTACACAGCAAACAAAGAAGCCAAATAAAGGCACGGCTACGGTCCCATGGCCAGTCAGCTGACTTCCTGATGACATCAGTGGCCTCTGCTCTGCGGGTCACGACCTCTGCTCTCTGCACAGAGCTGTGTGATCAGGTGTCATCTGAGAGACGACCGCACCCACACTTTTGTCTGCTCGCCGCTGCTGCTGTGTCTTTGGTGTGATGACATCACAGCAGAAGGCCCAGCCCAGCGGAGCACAAGAGCCCGGGCTCTTTTCGGGCCGGCCTGCACAAAAAGACTCTACCCACCTGTGCGGTAAACCACTGTGTACACATTCCTTCTCAAGTCTGGGCATGGCTATAACAGCCTTCTGAAAGAGAAACCGTACCGTTCTCAGATATTTGCGAGCTAACCACCCTGTTTTCAGTAGGGAGCCAAAACAGCATTTCACAAGAAAAGATCAGAGGTGCTTGGAAAGGAAGGGAGATTGGGTATGAACACGTCAGAAGATGTCCGTAAAACAGAAAATAATCCAAGACTCGCACACGGAGGGCCTTTTATCAGGAACTCTGATTACCAATCACTTCAGCTAAACAAACAGACAGCGCTGCTGCTCGCCAATAACAACAGAATTCACTTAAAACTTCTACACAATGCAGCTGCAGTCTGTCAACCATCACATGAACACAAAGACAAAAAAAAACAAGATACGTGTAGGCATGAAACTGGTGTGAGAGAAGCACTGATGTCGTCTGTGATGTGAAGCTATGACGATGTAGTGCTGATAAACATGATACGTGCGGAAAGGAATGGAATGTAAGTATCTGTAAAGTGATGTAGAAAAGTGTAACATAAATAGAAGGTCATTCATCTAGAAACATATTAACACCTTTGAAAAGTACAATAATAAGCCTTAAACTGAGGAATTCATAAGCTTTAAAAAAAATCGAATATTTCTGCTTTTAAACCCTGCTGACTGGAAAATGTAATAAAAAAAGTAATATAATTTATGTAATATACTCTATTTTTACTAATAACACGCACAAATAAAAAAAATTATATATATATATATATATATATATGTAAAAAAAAAAATTACATTACATAAAAATATTAGATAAAATAAAAATATATATTATAGTATTAAATAAAAATATAAACTACAATATAAAATATCATATAAAATTATATAAATTCAAATAACAATAAAAGGGATATAGGCAATCTGTGGGCAGCAACTATCACGTGCCAGACAAGAAAGCATACCAAGAACACTTGTTGTCTCTTGTGATCTTTTGCACTTAGTTTTTGGCTTGTTTAGTCACAGTCATGTGGAAGGAAGTAATGGCAAAAGATGGTGGATGTGATAAAAGGCCACTAGTTATCGCAAGAGAACCGGTAAGTAGCCGTAACTCAAAGCTTCAAGATGAAACTTCACATGCATTATTGATTTCCTAACATCACTGCCATTTGGTTTTTATTGATCGCTGACACTGGAGCAGAAGGTCACCAGTAATCATCTGCTTATGGATTCTAGAACAGCTTGCTTTATTATTTATTAACGCATGCACAGATAGTATAGTATAAAAGGTAAGGTTTCCCATACTAGGAATTTGGGTTTGAACCCATCCAAGTGCACACACACAGCAGTGAGAAGTGAACAACCACACACACACACTGTGAACACACACCCGGAGCAGTGGGCAGACATTGCTGCGGCGCCCGGGGAGCAGTTGCGGGGAACGGTGCCTTGCTCACCTCAGTCGTAGTATTGAATGTGGAGAGAGCACTGGTTATTCACGAACCTCACCCACAATCCCTGCCGGACCTGGGACTCAAACTTTGAAAACAGCTTTAAAAAAAAAACACAAAAATGCACCTACAGAGTGATTACATCTGGGCCAGGAAAGATCTTTTAAACTGCAATTTACAATGTGTGCAATCACACACATTTTTAGAATGCCTACATAAAAAAAAAAAAAAAAAAAAAAAAAAGCAGCTACAGGTAGATTTTTATTTTATTCATTCATTTGTTTATTTAGTAATTAATTTAGCAATATTTATGATTGTGGGAAAATTCTGAGATAAATCAAGTATGCATTACGGTAAATTATAAACATACAGGGAAGCTCTGCTAAACTTATTTCATGAATATTTATGCAAGTTAATTATAACTTACTAAAAACGGAGCCATCCAAAATCAGCGCTGCAGTGCAGCGAGTCCAACCTGTTGCATAGCAACTGTAGCAGCATTTCTGCAGATCTCTCACCTCGAGTTACACAGGTCTGCCTTAACCCATACAATCAATAAACCAGGCATCCCTGCAGTCAGAGAGAGATACCAGTGAACAGAGACATGGAGTGAGGAAATAAAAGAGGCGGAACGACAGGACACACTGTGAAGGTTTCCAAAGTATTATAGAAGCAGAGCCACTTTCCGCAGAAGCTGAAGCATCACGGTCTTATCTAGTCAGCGTGGAAATTTCCATTTTCTCTGCAAGTCCATGAGGACCCAGAGGCAGCAGACTACAGCTGACCTGACTGAAGCACCCCAGCAGCCATCCAACCACAGGTCATGAGCCACACAAACAACCAATAAGGACTGAGGGGGCGGGGCCAGCTGAATGTCAGAATGAGAGCTGCTCGGGGTCAGCAGGTGTATGCAGTTGGCTAATACATATGACCTGAATGACAGAGGAGGAGGGTAGAATATAGAAATAAGGTAGAAAGATCAACAGATAAGAGAGATTCTGTGTTATGACTTTTTTTTTAATTTAGGTTCATCCAGTATAAACTGTACCAGTGTTAGTTAGTTAGAAAAAATAAATAAATAAATAAAATATAAAATAAATAAATAAAATATAAAATAAATAAAAATATATAAAAATAAAATATATATCTATTTTTTTATTTTATTTTATTTAGTTTTAAAATAATATAATAAATATTATTTTAAACTACTAAATTAAAAATAACTTTATTATATTATAACTATATTTGTAATGTCATAATATTTATCACTTATAATATTTATAACAATTTAAGAAATCTCCTAATGACCACAGTGGACTTGACACATTAACCAAAAAAAATCCCTTCACACTGCTCCCTTTTCTTCTATGCTTCTATCAAAGAATCTATTGGGCGCAAGCACTGTGTTTCAGCCAATGGAAAGGAAAGAGGAAATGGGTCTGGAAGGCTGACAGGCGGGAGCTGAGGATGACCATATAAGGTAAAATCTGCAGTCAGCAGCCGCCGGAGCTCGGTCACTGCAGCAGGAACAGTAGGGGGCTCCTGGAATACAGACTGGGAATCAGAATGACACATCCATGGCCACACACACAAGTTCAGCTCTGTCCATGTGGCAGCACAGGATATACGGAGGTGGACTTTGAGGAGACTGAACTCTCACTTCCTTCCTGTGTGCCCCTTTTTCCTGTCTCTCTCTCTCTCTCTTCTCATCTTTGACAGCAGAAATCAAATGGGTCTGAAGAAGGGCCAAGCACAGAGGCAGGAATCCCAAAAATATGTCCAACATATGGTTGGATCAATACTAAATATTTTTCAGCGTTAATATGTTACTAAATGAATACCACAAGGAGCATACAAGGAGCAGGATGGCTGATGATATGAAACTATGGTTGTAGTACATATTTAATTTCAGTAACATCAGTCATTTGTAACCCTTTCAGTTGCAACTTTTCAGCAACACCTTAAATTCTGTGCATATTTCAATGTAAAAAAAAAAAAGCTACTTTTTTTTTAATAGTTAAATTGAACTCTCTCATCAAAACAGATTTTCACATCGTCACTTAGGGCTGCACAACAAAGTAAATCAATTATTTTGCTCAAATTAAAATAATGACTATTATATATACACATACATATATACATACACATACACATATATAGACACACATATACATATATATACACACACACATATATATACACACACACACACACACACACATACATATATATACACACACACATATTTATATTATATTATATTAAATGTATAATAAAATTATGAAGGTTTTTTTTTATAGCAGCAGAAATGTATTACATGAAAACATACTAATTGTTATTTCAGCAGAATATCTCAACAGAGATGGCTAAACTCCAACTTGCATTCTTGCTGATGTTTTTTCCATAATGCAGAGAGAGCGTGCGCATATTGTTGCATGGCTGGGAAGCACTGGGCAGAAAATCTATCGATTTTATAGAAAAGCTTGTAATCTTTTAGATTCCATAATTGATTCTGCTATTTTCATCTTTATCTCTGTGAAGCTGCGTTGGCACAATCTGTTTTGAATAAAGCACTACAGAGTTTTCTTTGGAACATCTCATCTGGATTAATATACAGTACTGTTGAAAAGTTTGGGCCTCCAGGTCCACCTTAAATCACTGCAATACATACAGTACATACAGGTTAAGCTCCATCATCAGCATTTGTGGTGCATATCATTCAAAAGCGACATGGATTACTGGCTTTACATGGTCATGACGGGAAAGATAAGCCATTTTATCACATCTCATCTGTCTCATGTTCACTCGTATAATGCTTTAGTCTTATCACACGTTTGCTTGCATTGCAAGGCTTCACAATGTCATTTTTCTAAACCGGAAATGATTGTGTGTTGCACTCAACACTACCCGACCAGACAGCAAGTTAAGTCAAAATCACTAAATACATCCTCTCGAAGTCTGCTTCCTTGTTTCTTCAGGATTTTAGTTGCCAAAATCATAGTGTAAATGGGCAACGTTTCATATTTTGTGTGGTCAGTCTGAATGGAAAGCATGAATGCAAGGTCTGCGGAAGACTATGGCCATCCGTTTCCCACCGCTTCCTTCATACGTTAATGAGAGAACACTGCTGAGTGAAGGGGGAGGGTGTTGGGAGAAAGACAGACATGTGATTAGACACCTGATGGTCTCCTGAGGGGGAGAGACAATAAGAGTCTGATTCATGCTGCTCTGCCTCCCACGCAAAGAATCCAGCCACAGCCCAGCTCAAACTCCCCCCCGGCTGACAGGACTACAGAACTTCACCGCTCCTCACGGCAATGCACAGCAGACTCAGTTCAAACACATACAACTGCATTTATGGCATGCCACAGTCAGGTTAAGTTAGAAGGCAGCTCAATCTAGCAAAAGGTTGAGAGAGGAAAAAAAGCGTTTAAATTGAGCATTTGCATACATATCAAAAACTGTCGGTGTCTTCTCTATATTACAGCAAATGATATGCGTCACAAAATGTTTATGGTTAAATCTTTGAGAATAACTCTTGCTAAAAATCAGTTGTAAACAAATGCAATAAAATTTAACAAAAAAATAATAGCCAAATGTTATTTAAAAATCATTTTATTATGTAGAACAAATCATGCCATAAATTGCAAAAAAAATACTAAACTAAAATTTAAAAATAAATTTTATAAATTATGAAATTAACTTTAGAATACATGATAAAAAAGGCAGTATTAGAATGCTATATGTAGAATAAATAACATTACATTAATACTTAAAACTAAAATTAATAGCTTTAATTACTATACACTATAAATTATGCAACTATACATTTATTTTGAGAGTTTTTTTTAAGTAAAAACACTGAAGAAAACTACAGGAATGCTGTATCAGATGCAGGTCAACTAAATAAATGCTGGTCCACACTGGGTGTGCTGATATACATGTCTATCAGGATAGTCGGCCATTGTTATTCGTCATTATTAACTCACTTTCATGTCGTTCCAAACCTGTATAACTTGAGAACCCTAAGACAAAATATCTTCTATGTTCGACGGGAAAAAAGTAAATTAAACAGAACGACATGAGGGCGAGTAAATGATGAATTAAGCTAAGCATACTGAAACCCCATCAGCCTTTCTACAACCCCGGCCACTTACACTTCAAGAGCTTTGAACACTCAGCCAAACAGCTACCACTGCTCCCTGCTGGGAAACAATAGACAGACGCATGGGTCTGAGGATTTTGGGGAATCAAGTGAGGATGAGGAGTTCTCATACAGATTTGAGCTGGGAAACAAAGAGCAGTGCAGAACCTGGCATACGCACAGAGACAATAGCTCCCCCAGAGCCAGCTGTCCGATTGCAGGGGGCTTCTGGGAACAGGGCGGCCTGGGAAGATGGACTATGGACAGATGCAGTGCTGCCCTGAATCAGAGCAGATACTTAGGGAGGGGTGCAGAGCATCAGATGAAGCAGAAGGACAGCAGACAGGACGTAACAGACACAAAAGAACCAAAAAAAAGACACTGAAGGCTAAATTGAAAGAAACTAGGGATGTAATGATTCACTCAACTCACAATGCGATATCAATTCATTTGACTGATTTCACAATATGATCGGATTCTCTCTCTTTTTTTTTTAATACAAAATGAGATTTAAGACAAATTATGAATGAAGAGGGGTCTTTATTATTCGCTGCACATTTCTTCAAGTGAAAAAAAAATTATATTAAAAAAATAAATAAATACTTTTTATATATATATATATAATTTTCTTTTAAATATAATAAATAAATCATTTATTTTATTATTTTTTTTTACATACACACACACACACACACACACAAATAAAACAAATCTCTTCATGTAAATGAACTAAGGCTGTACTCTTTCCTAACCACTGATTTTTAGGCTATGTCCACACAAAGCCATAACTTTCCCTATCCAATTTTTTTTCAGTCTCAAAAAAAAATGTGTCTCTACACGAAACCACCAAACAGACATGTCAGACCATTATAGGGTGCTGTGATTCTGCGACCGATACACAAAAAAGGTAAAGATTGGACTATGCCCATAAACCTTGCACGCGGTATACAAACACACATGGAACAATACATTTATTAATCTGTGTTAAATGTTAGTTAACAAAAAGACAATCTTCCAGTATTTGTTCATGCAAATTCTCTCTCTGACAGCAGGTGGCACTAATGGAAGAGCAGCAGCTATATAGTGTTTCACTGGTACAGTTGTATATGAAGCAGTGTTGCACTAATGAACGCTACTTTGAATATGCATTAAACAGAGACAACACAGAAAGAAATTACCATCTAAAGTTTTCTGAAGACAGTCGCTTCCACTCAGA
Organism: Enteromius fasciolatus; assembly: GCA_032361145.1. Lineage (NCBI taxonomy): Eukaryota > Metazoa > Chordata > Actinopteri > Cypriniformes > Cyprinidae > Enteromius > Enteromius fasciolatus. The sequence continues at coordinate 2,313,111 of JAUMHR010000049.1, read as the reverse complement.
GATTCATTTTTATAAAGTCAAACCCCCACCTTTATCATGACCCATTTAACATCTCAACCAGCTTAAATAGTCACATTTGTATCGATTTTAAATTGGCTAAGGGTGCATCGCTACGCCCCTAAAAGAAAACGTGCAAAAAGCAAGTTATGACAAGCCATCCCAACTCCGCCGATGCTTGTCTAAAATGCACTCAAATTGAAAATCTGTGGAATGCAAAGACATACAGATTCATTTAGTATTGCATTGCTTTTGTATTCTACAGATTCTGATTTCAACAGTAAACCTTGGAGTCACAGCAAAAACGTTTAATCCCAGCTCATTTTAGTCCTACGTCAAAGAAACAGACAGATGGATCAAGCAATCTGCTCTGGGAAAACAGTAAGAATACAAGGACAAACATGATTTATTTTCAGAGATTGATAAATTCCCCTCACACTTGCATTATTGGTCTGAACATCAGTGTTGGAATGACAGTGGATTTATACTTGTGTAATCCATCAGTTTTTATGAAGTGAACCTGAAACCTGAGCTTCAATTACCAACAATAAAATCAATAATGTAAATAACATGAGAAAGTCCTCACAAGCTGAGCTCGTCTGGCCGGGCAGCTGAGCGTTTGAGTGTGACATCATTTATGAGCATGTGCGCGTGACGCTGATGACAGGCCTTGGGATCCAGGCGAGAGCCCGAAGAGGTTTGGATGTCAGAGTCACGTCTGAGCGCTCTCTAATTACAGAGAGCTGTTCCGCTTGTCAACACCACTGCTCCGGGTTGTCGCGCTAATCTCACCAGTGTTACCACAGTAATCCGAGATCAGATATATGAATACAACACTTTCTACAGAGGGACACCTACTAAACACAACACACATAACCAAGTCTTATAGGAATAGATCGCCCAACCACGTCATCATTTCCTCATCTATTTTTATGGTGAACACTGAAGTATGTCAAGATATTTTTTCCCCCATTGAATAGAAGTCATTGGTAACCAAAACTCCAAAATATCTTCATTTGTACTTCCACAGAAGAAATAAAAAAATGATGTGAGGCTGAGTCAATGTTGATGATTTATCACATTTGGGTGAACCAAAAGTAAGTATGGTTTATAGCCCATGTTTAGAAAGCTTTATGCACACAGGATGATTCAAGCTTAGTATCAAGTTATGCACAGATGATGTAATTGAGATTTGTATAAAGCAGGTGACTAAAGTGTCCTAAAGAACAGACTATACTGACCACAAGATTAGATTTTTTTTTGTTTACAATAAAGAAACCTAAAACTGAAGGACCATAGACGATAAATAATTAAATCCCTTCAACAACTTATTATTATTATTATTATTATTATTATTATTATTATTATTATTATTATTATTATTATTATACGCCATGTATTTGGTCATTATTTTTCACAATCTAAATGGGTATCAATTTTACCTTATTTTTTGGGCTGTCTACGTTTTAAGACACACATATCTCATTGTGTTATTAATTTTTTTTTTTACTTTAACTGTAAATATTGTTGGGTGCTTTTCTTTGGAGAACTAGCACATTGTGACATTGATCAGTATATCAGGAGACTTATAAACGCCTTCAAAACACAAAAAAAGGAAATGTAGCATCAAACCAAAGAAGCATCTTCACAAATAGGAAAAATTGCATAAGGAGAGAGCATTGGAAAACTGGAAAAATCAGAGTGAAGCATAGACTTCAACAGGCACAAACATGCAGACTCACTAAACCAACAAACGCAAAACCACTAAACCATACATAGCAGACGAGGTGACACACACTTCATCCAGATGAAGCAAATCTCTGCTGTTGTAACACAAGCAGACGGCAGTCTGGTGACAGAAGGTTAAAGAGGGTAGTGTATTAAGCTCCGAGGTAACAAAATCCCTGCAAGCCTGATCTTCATCACACGTATCAAATGACAGAGCGCTGCAGATTCAAATCACAAACTCTACTTTCGTCATCACACGCCATTAGGAAAGAAGATATCCTCACATAAATGGGTAACAAATAGCTCAACAGCTTAGTTAAAGGTGGAAATGCCAATACTGTCACAGTAATGTTGTGGTGAAGCGCCAAAACTTTGACTGAAACCAAACCCATAAAATAAAGCGGATTTAAAAAAAAATTAATAACCAAAACTCAAATAAACCTGCTTAATATTTTCAGTGGCTGACATTACGGCGCATCATATATATAAATCTCACATTATCCAGGTTGCATCTATATCTATATAGATGCAGCCTGGATAATGTGAGGTTTTTAAAACATCTACAGGGATTTTTTTCAATGGGGTAGAGCAAGTATTTTTCAGCATGACGTGGCCTGAACATGCTCACCAACTTTGAGACCGCCAGCAAAGTACCCTCTATTTCTAACAGCTCTGACACAAACAGATCAAGGTAGACGCCTGATGAATCATACCGGTCATAATCGCCTCCATTTGTAGAGACGCAGGGTTCTAATTATGTGTGTGTACATTCAACCACGGACAAAGAACATAAGCGTGACAAAGCTGCAGCTTGAGACCACTTAAGTTGGGGTTGCAGCAAATAAAAGGATCAACTCTACACCTATATCTAACATCAATTTTGCAGAAAAAGTTCACCAATCCATTTCACGGCTTGGCTCCCGCGGCCCACAGTTAGGACATAATCTCACCTCAGCTTCTTGTAGGTGTAAGACTTCTCTTCTGCGAAAGCAATGTTCTTCTCAAACTCTCAAGGAATAGTTCACTGTACGTTTACGCTTTACACCAAACCTGGATGCTGTTTTACTCTATGTAACAAAGACTATTTATGAATCTTCTTAGACTGCACCTAATGGTTCACTGAAAATACTCATAAAAATAAGAATATAAATATATAAATGACCATCCATGTAAATATTTCCAAAATCTATGCAGTATATGAGTTTATTTTTACAGATCTCTCACCTTATGAAGAGGCAAAACCATGAACGCTCCTCCTCCGCTGGCTTCCACAATTATGGCAACAAATTTGGGGTTGACCGCACAGAATGCGCTATCCCACGTGACCCGGGACACCCTGATGTCATCGTAGCACTGGTCGTTCTTCACCGCCTGGCCGAACACATGCCGGAACTTACTCTGTCGCACAACCCGTTTGAACATATCTGTAGAGGAAAAACAGACAAGAACGATGAATGAAGGCGTCACATCAACGCTTGAGCGTTTTCACTGAACATACACCACAACCACATTCAGGAAGAAATGCATGAATGCATGGCATTTCAACCATTTTCACAGTTTCATGGTTCATGCATTCTTAACTTTTCTTTAATGACAAGTAGATCTGCAAAACATTAAAAATGCATTTCAAGTGCAATTGGATGCAAATTTTGATCTAGGCACACCATCATCACATTAGTGCCCTGCAATCTGTAATCCAACGGTATGTGTAAATAGCACTTTAACAGTGCTTAAATATGGTCTTAATCCACTCGCTAGTTTAAACATAATCCTGACAAGGGCTGCAACAGTTGCAGTGTCAATAATTACCTGAGCAGAACAGTGGCACTTCAACATGACACAGCTAACTGCCAAACATTCACATGATTTCAGAGTGTCTGGCACACAGAGCAATAAACCAAAGTGAGTTCAAAGTGGGACAAGCTCGTTTTGACAGAATACGTACCAGATGGGTTCACTACATCCAATGTGGAAAAGAACCAGGATAAATCCCCACTCAGAGTGCATTACTCATTCAATTTCCCACAGCAAACTCCATATCAGCGTCAAACACTACACAATTGGTCTCTATGCCATCTATCGGTTACGGCTTGCGTCGGTTCTAAAACAAACCTGAATTACGAGAACTTTTCTGTCTTCGTGTCATTTCCCAATGAAAACAACCGAGGCCCAACTAAAACAGTAGAAACGCTAGGACTGGATTGAGTCAAGAGACCAGAAAAAACAACTAAATACAGCCCTCATTGCTCAGGGGGTGAGAAACAATGTGATTACAGTAAGTCTGTAATGTAGTTAACAACCAGATAAGCACATTTAGACCTGCACGTTACTTAAACACCTTCATAACAATCTGGGCTGTTGGAAGAAAAATTTCAGCTAGTTGCTAAGCTAATTATTCATTTTCATTTAGCTGAACTTGATGTATAAAGTAACTAAAACTGAAATAAAAAATTAAAACTATATGGATGTTAAAAAAGAAGCACACAATTACTAAAGCTTTAACGATTATTAAAATTAAAACTGAACATAAAAATAAGAACTAAATCAAACTATTAATAGTATCTCAATGATACTAAAATAACAAATAGGCTACATAAAATAAATTAAAAAAAATACTGTGAATAATTTATCCATGCATCTGTTTCAATGTGTAAAAAAAAATTTAAATAACCTCATAACAATAATTAAAATGTCATAACTAGACCTCGAGGATAAATAAACAATTTTTAATATGTGACCTGGACCACAAAACCAGTCGCTGGGGTATATTTGTAGCAATAGCCAAAAATACACTGTATGGGTCAAAATTATTGATTTTTCTTTTTTTGCCAAAAATCCTTAGGATAGTAAGTAAAGATCATGTTCCATAAAGATATTTAGTCAATTTCTTGCTGAGAATATATTAAAACTTCATTTTTGATTAGTACTATGCATGGATAAGATCTTCATTTGGACTTTAAGGTTATTTTCTCAGCATTTCGATTTTTCTGTACCCTTGATTCAAGATGTACATGTAGTTGTATCTCGGTCAAATATTGCCCTATCCTAACAAATCATACATCAATGGGAAGCTTATTTATTCAGCTTTCGGATCATGTATAAATCTTACATTAACAGTTAGGACTGGCTTTGTTGTCCAGGGTCACATATGTTCTTTGCCCGTTATATTTTTATATCAGTAGTCAATAGTGAGCGGTGGAGGATGAGCATGAGGGAATGAGGACAGGAAGCAGTTCCTGTTGATGGGTGTGGCTGTTTGTAGGAGAAATGTGACCTTTGTTTCCTGATAATACAGTGTGTAGCTCAAAGGGTTTTACACAGTGTCTCAACACCATGGAAATCCCTCTGTACAGAAGACATTCATAGACATCAACTCCCGTACAACATTTCTAATACACAAAAAAATCTTAGCCCTTCATTAAAGACCACTGTTACTAGAAGTGATGATCCACTGTGCTGTTTGTCAAAACTTTAATACAGATTCAAAAATCAACAAATATCGTCCAGCATACATCACCTGACATATGCATGGATAAATCATTTGCATTAAGACAAAGCATAAGCATTCAGAAAGCATATTCATTTTATTTTCATACCAACTTATCTCGACGCTTAAACAAGATTTAAAAATGAAAAAAAAAAAAATGATAAGTTTTTTTTTTTCATCTATTATTTTTAGATAATTTTAGATATTTTTAGATTTTAGATTATATATTTCATCTATTATTTTTAGATCATTTTAGATTTTAGATTATATATTATTTGCCTTTATGGACCTTATTTCTGTACAAAGTGACAGTGAGAGATGAGACAGGAAATGATGAGAGACTAGGGGGTCGGGATCAGGAAATGTCACTCGGGTGATCTGTATATATGCTGCCATGCTTGCAATGACCATCACAACATGTCTCAAACACTTAACTATTTTTGGTGAAGGAGTTGAATACAGTGAACAGACCTTTAAAGTCAATGTTTATTCATTCACATACGTTTCTGTTTTTTATTACAGCAAATGTGAAATAGGTAAAAGGAATGCAGTACATTTGACCGAATTATTACATTCTAAACTATTTGTGTAGGTTAATAAAAAAAAAAGAAGTGTATCACTCTTCAAAAGTAAATTCTTAATTTTAAAAGAAAAACTTTTTTTTTTTTAAAGAAACAGAGTATAATCTTCATAGGACTGGTGATATGGTCAATATCATGTGTTCCCCCTATATAGA
>JAUMHR010000049.1:2282870-2307063 GCA_032361145.1 Enteromius fasciolatus | reverse complement strand
ACATTGATATTTATCACAATATTCATTTTACTTCTTATGAAAATTACAACAAACAGTATTTTCATTTATTAAATCCATTGTTTGAAAAGATGCTACACAACAAAACTGTATACATTTAAACAGACTAAAATGTCTTGGATGCATGACATTTCTTAAAAATAATTATACTTTAAGCATATTTTCGAATACCATAGTACTCCATTCGTGTCATAATTTCTTCAAGGTAAACCTAACTTTTTATCACAAAGATCTTTGAGTTTGACGAGTTTTGAAAAGTGTGTGAATGACTCTCAGAAGAGCTTTAAAAGGAACACAATGCATTAGTTAGACACTCTTTTGTTTTTGTGACATTTTATTAACAAAAGGCCACCTGATACTGGGCAGATATGGCTATGATGCTACATCTCACACTTCCTCCAGCACCACAGAAGGCCTTGCACAGCACACTACTAGAACAGCAGACTCGAAATACCACACACGCTCCAAACAAACTCAACTGCTGCCGCTTCCTCATTCTCACCCCTTTCATTGCCTCATTTCCCATAAGCTGCTGAGGTAGACTGCCTGAGGGTAACGTAAGTTCAGAAAGAACTGCAATCTCTTCGGCAGCACAAGTGGAACTGAAAAAGATTGTGTGGCAAAGACGGCTCTTTACAAGTTCTCAAAAAGCAGCTTTAGGTTAAACAAACTGTCTTTTGTGCAAATAAGGATGTACACAAAAACCAACACAGGGAACGTTGTGGTCGCACTGCTTCTCTTCTTTGTTACTGCTCAGCTGATTAAAGCAGCGAATGAAATGAAGCAACAGAGAGCTATAACACAACAAACCCTAAATTGACAAAACCAACACTTCTAACTTGCATGAGACAGTATGCTAACTTAGACTTACTGAATTGCTTAACTGCAAGTTAAAAATTACGGTTGTGATGGAAAACTAACAGTGAATTATCGGAAACTTTACAGATTTTTTGTTTCCCTACCACTTTGCAACTATGTGCTATGCGCAATTAGGATTCATTGTACGGATTTATTTGTTAATATTTCAGGTTATAATAATCACCAAATTGAAAACAACTCTAACAACTTTTAAGAATCAACATCACAGTCAAAATGTGGATTTATAGGGCATTAACTTCATTCTGAAGATTGGAATGGAAGTTCGTTTCCAGCACTGAATAAAAAAAATATATATAAAGATATAAAGTCACAATAACTTTTATAACGCAATAACTTATACAATATTTTTAAAAGGGACAAAGTCGAAATGTCAAAAAAGTTAAGTAATTCAAACTGAGAATTTAAAAATAAATGATTAAAATGCAAAAATGTTAATTAAAATTTGAGTGAAATAAGTGACAATAAAAGATGCTTAAATTGAAAGTAATTTAAAATGAACATTACATGGACAAATAAGAAAGAAATAAAGTGGCGCAATCACTAATAAAGTTAAATGTGGAATGAATGAAGAAATGAAGAAAAAATGAAGAAAAAGAAAAAAGGCATCATGCATAACCTCACCTGGCTCCGAATATTTTCCTTTGCAAGCCTCTGCAAAGGCCCTGTCAAACATTCACTCTCGCCTGTAGCAATATTATGCTTGCATGAGTATTCAGAGCCACTGCTTGCATTCTTTTGGCTGTTTTAATCAATCACTACTACATCTATAAAACAAGCTTAAATCGCTAGTACGACAATCACCGCAAATATCCAACATTGCTACGCTTGCGGTTCAGCATGTGTGTAAAAAGTGCACTTGTAGTACATTCAGAGTCATTTCCTTCCAGAATAACGTCAAATAAAGTGATAATCAGATGGTCTTACAGTGCCAGAAGGACAACCTCATACAAACAGCTTCACAAAAGACCTTGTCTAGAATAAAAAGGCAGTAAAGACTAGAGTGAACTCCATGTGAACCTTTGTAAAATGCATTCCAACAACGCCCATGGGCTATATATCTACAGAGCGACCCAAACGATCATATTCAACACTGCTACCTATTAATGAGATAAGACTCTCTGGCTATGTCAGAGAAGCAAAGAGTTAAACCACTTAATTCAATCTAACTGAACAGTGTAGCCTGCAGTCGTTTCCAGCTAAAATATGATGCCTCCATCTATAATACTGCATTCTCCAGTGAAATAGTTGGCTTCTGAAGTTTTAAACAAATATGTTGGTAGAATTTAATGTGAGAGGACAACATGGACATCTTCGCTGCAATTAATCATTGTGAATTATGGAATTTTGCCCATAAATTACAATTAAAAATCTGTAAAGGGTTAGCACACCCAGAAAATTCTGTAATTAAATTACTCACCCTTGTGTCGTTCCAAACCCGTAAGACCTTCGTTCATCTTCAGAACACAAATTCGGATATTTTTGATGATATCAGAGAGCCATCTGACCCTCCATAGACAGCAATACAGTGCATGTGACATCAGTGGATCAACTTCAGTTTTTTGCGATGCTTGGAGAATTTTTCCCTCCTGAATTTCTTATTTTGTTCGTAGGTCTTATGTGTTTGGAATGACTCATCTACATCTTAAATGGCCTTGAATATTTGATAACTGAAGAATATTTGATATTTGATATATATATATATATATATATATACGCAATATATAATACTATGCAATATTAGTACTAAGAAGTAACCCCACAATTAGCTATCAGACAGTTTCAGTAATGGCATTAACTAATTATGAACACAAGTGCCAAGTGGAATGGTTCCACTTCCATGTGCACATGTGGAGATAGTATATTCACTTCATTAATAAGCAGAGCTGTTGTGTGACGTGCTGACCTTGTACACTATCCTGCTGCTGGTATTTAGTCTCTAAACCACACTGACACGCCAGAATGACACATAACATCTTTTCGGAGATGATTTGCAGAGGTTAGCATGGGGTCACAACTGTAGTGCTGGCAGACAAGTTGCACGCCAGGTGGAGAGAGAAAAAGCAAGTGATAGCAAAAAAGAAGGAGAGAGGGGGCGTGGTACTTTGCGTAGATTTGAATCAGCAGGTTCATGTAGTCGAACTGCAGTCGACTGCTTGAAGGTGGAGTCTGGCTGTAGTCAAAGTAGAGCAGAGGACTTACTGCCAAGTAACACATGGTGAAATCCAGCCTGTATTTACCAACACTCATGAGTCACCTAGCAACACCAGAAAAATACCGCAGTAGGAAAAAATGAAAAGAAAAAAAAAAAATTGGTGGAACCAAGAAGAAGTAAATTTGGCCTTTTAAGTACAAAACGTACCCGGCTGATGCGGAGACTCAACACAGAGCTCTCCGATATGTTAGTGAATCACACAGATTATTCCAGCCAAAAAAGGCTAGAGTGCAAGGTTTATTATAGCAGACAGGCCTATCACAATCACTCCAAACTCAAATAACCTGTCAAATGATCCCTTCACATAATCTTTTGAGGGTTTTAGTTTACTTTAACAAAGCGCACACTATTAAACTGAATAAAACTGTTCAGTTTCATGTCGCTCCAGTTCTGGAAATAAAAGATATTTTGAGAAATGTGTCTGTTTTTTGGGACTATACAATTGGAAGTCAATGGTCACCAAAACAGGATGGTTACTAAAATTCTTTCAAATATCTTCTTTTCTGTGAAAAACTAAAGTCATACAGATTTTGAGAGATCAGAGATAATAAACCCAGAAGTTAGCACACATTCTTGCCATTAATTAAAATAATGTTCAATGTTAACTTGGTAACCCTAAAAAAGGATTTAGACTGTGATTGTTACTTTAAATGGACTATGTGGAAATGTGGAACTTTGAGCAATCTTGATGGTTACATTTGGATTTCAGTTAGGGTCTACAAGTCTATGAGGTATTTAAAAAAAAAAAAAAAAAAAAAAAAAAAAAAAATTTATATATATATAACAAAAAGTTGTGGTTCCTAGACGCATGGACCATCCTGAGCAGAGATGTTGGAGTTTCCGTAAACATCCAAATAACAAAACATCGTTGTGGGCCAAAGTCAGCCACTATGGTAAAACTAAATAAAACAAACCAAAAAAAATGGTGGTTTTGCAATACCAATACATGTAGGACAATCAAACAAAAACAGAAGAAATTTAACACAGCCAAGCAACTGATTTTTTGACCACTTGAGATGGACCGAATCCATGTTGTTTGGTGACATGTGAGGGGAGAAAAAAAAAAAAAAGGATTGTAATAGAGTATTTTATTCCACGCATGGCTTCATTCCTACAGGGTACACTTTGCATTACCCATATATTAACTCCAAAATATCCTACATGTGATCGGTTTTACAAAAGCTGACAACGACTTCATCACTCAACAGCCCACAGTCTGACAAGCACAAAACGCAACATGCTGTATCACTCCAGCACACAATAGCCATCTTGACACTTCCATGAGTCATAAGGCGACCGCCAAGACCATCCAGCAGTCATTAAGACAGTTGTATAACGACATAAAACATCCATTTATACAAATAGAGTCCCCTGTATAACTTCACCACATAATCTTGCCATAATCGGCAGCTGAAAGGCTCAACATTGTTGTCAGCACATGTCCAAGAATCTTATTCAGCAAGACACTGACTGGAATGAAAATGTCCCCTAAAAAGGCAACAATGGGAGTCTTAGAGCGATGGAGAATGGGAAATGATAATTGTGCGAACTCCTTGCCGTGCAACTCCATATCAATTCACAGCAGGACGACAAAGCGGCAAAAATAATGTGTGAGAAAAGTTCCACAACAAAAAGAGAGGGATAAAAGAATTAGTACACAAACAGATCCACGATTATCTGACAAGGGGCCTGTTCCATAAAACAAGTTTACCAAATAAGTCAGGTTTATTTCCGTTAGTCTGACTTATTGACAGTTAATTTGGTTTGAAATAAGTCAGGCTATCTGCCAAAAGCCTGGCTTATTTGGTAAACTTGTTTTATGGAACAAGCCCCTGAACATGGATTTGTTGGGAAGACAAACTCAAAATAATGTTCCAAATAATGCTTATTTAAATTTCATTAGGGTTGCACAATTCGGCCAAATACTGTGATTTTATCAATTCACAATATCACAATTTGAACTTTTTAAAGCATTATGACGATATTTTAATACATTCTCATAATAAAAATCATATTGAATGGCTCAACAAAACAGATAGAAACCCTTTTAACCCTAAAAAAACAAACAAATCAGCAACAGGTCAAGTACACTTGCAAAATGTGGTACCGAGTGTCATTTATTCATTAAATTTGATCCAATCTCAAAGAACCGGCCTTGCTAAATGTCTCCAGCTTCCACACACACCATGACTGCGACTCCTTCAAACAGCACCAGAAAAAGTCAATGTTTACTTCAGTTTGCGCTTTTGTCAGCAAAAAGAGAAAAGCAGACATTTACAAAAGGAGTTACAGAATGTTTCCATAAACCATTGTTCCTAAACAGTTCACAAGTCTTGAACAGCACTGACAGATTACACCATTCCCAATGTCTACAACAGTTTCATGACCTATTAAAGACATGAAGAATCTATAACTTAATCTTATTTATTAATACAAGCTGACATGCGTATACATCCTGCAGTCAAAAAAACAAACAAAAAAAACAAACAAACTGTTAAACGGTTCAAATAAGTTACCAACAAATACTGTACAAACTATAAAGAGCACATTTATGGTGAAAAACAGTGAAAGATTTCTAGAAGTTCTGAGATAAAAGAATGTTTTACCAGTAACAAACATTGGAAAGTTGTTTCTTACTTTCTGTTATTAAGTTAATGTTTAATATTTGTCTTCGTGCGTATCATGGGCTTAGTATAAAGTTTGATTATTCAATTTTAAAAAAGTAAAATCTGGTAAAAACAGATTTTGGTAGCTTGAGTAGACTGATGTATTAACATTATATCAATAGATGAAATATATGGGTATACGTTGTAATACAGCTGTCGACACTTGAAGCGGATCAAAACCGTTCGACCAAGTTGCCCTAAAAACTAAAACAAAGATTTGTTCTCGTCTTAGAACAACTTTAATGAACTTTTTTGATCCACTTCAACTGTTGACTACTGTACAGTATATGTAGGCACCAACATTGTTGGTATTTTTTACTGTAACCATATCAGTTATATAACTGGACATTTTTAACAGTGTAAGTTAAAGGATTTTAAACACATCTAACCAAAAGAATTACAAATCATAACTCATCTGCAGTGTTTGTGAGATGCGCTCTCATTGTTTTCTGACAGGTTAATGAGCCCTGCAAGCCAGCTTACCGTCAAATCAATCCTGACCATAAACTGATGTCTGTGTACATTCCAAGCAAGCGTAGGGTAATACCATGCTTCCAGCAATGCTTCTCTTTCCTAATGGGCAACGGTGTCTGTCAGCATTACGAGAATGCAAAACAATCTACACGGAGCAGCCGAGCAACCCTGGCAAAGACTTTGGGAATTTATTGCAACACGAACACAAAATGCAAATAACATCTAATAAACATAATGATGTGGAGTAAACGTTTCTGGTTGCAACTACTTTGCTTGGCCATGATTGTGTTCTGGGTTTGAAAGTTAAACCTAGCCGGGGCATTAATGCATTAAATTCCAGACAATGTCCAGAAAGCTGTAGGACAATTTTCCATGAAATGCTGTAACGAGAACAATGAGGCAGGGCTTGCTCTCGCATTCCTCATCCATTAAAAACTGCACAAATAATACCACAAAGAACCGAGGATGGAATTTACACGGTCACACCAGCCATGTTAGTAGACTGCCTACATGAACAAAAAGTAGTTACAGATGGCCAGAAGTGTTGTCATCCAAAACAAGCTGTGGTAAAAACAAGTTTGTTGGTCTAGGATTCTCAGCCACACAGTATTAGAAAAACAAGGGTCAGACTAAGATGTTTAATCGTAACTTGCATCAAGACGGATACAGCTTTGAAAGCTGGGTTACTGGGTCAAAACCACACAATTTCCTCTGCATGCTTTTCAAGACAGTCATTTTCTGCAGGCCTGCACTACCATTCAAACGTTTAAACTTTTTTTTTTTTTAGTTTAATAAAAATCACAGATAATACAGACAAATATTACTACAATAAAAAAAAAAAAACAATTCTAAATTTAATAAACATACAAGTAATTTATTCTTGTGATGCAAAGCTGAATTTTCAACAGCCATTACTGAGATCTTCAGAAATCATTCTAATGTGCACATTCATTCATTCAAGCTATTTTCATAGAGACAAATTACACAAAGTATCAGATTTTTCAATATTAAACAGTTGCAGATTAACACGGAAACTGATTTATGTTTTTTGAATTCTTTACTTTTGATCGATTTAACTCTTGCTGAATAAAATGATTTATTTCTTTCCAAAAAAGTGTTCGCTGACCTTTGAACAGTAGCCTACATAGAGACACAAGTACTTTACTTTTATATGATTTTTGTTTCTTTCATTGAAGACAAAAAGTTAATCTTGGAAGCCCTTTTTGTTAATGTCTGGGTCTGTCAAGTGAGAAAGGTAAAAAAAAGATGATCCGGTCAAGTTTTTAGAAGTGTGCACTAATAAAGACGGAATCAGTCAATTAACAAAGCCTGAAAAGAACTATAGAGACTAGAAGAATGGGAAGAGCTTTCTCAAAATCAAAACAAAAAACTCCCACTCCTATAATCCATTCATCACCAGCTGCATATATAAAAAAAAAAAAAAAAAAAAAAAAAATAAAGTGTCGTCTCAGCGGTTTTCCTCACTGCATATTCACAGTTTCACTTTAATGTCAGCAATTCATGCTGACTTAAAGAAATGACTCCAATAATTAGAACACCGAATCTCTGCTTATGAAAAGATGAAAGATTTACTTCTTCAAAATCTTGAACTGGATACCATCTAATAAGCGCTGCAAGCAAGTCACTAAATGATTCATAGATTCCTGACCGCAAGCTCAATCCAGCTACTGTCTCCCTGTGAACAGATGTCAGAAAAGAGCCGAGACGCCAAACGAAACTGATCACACTTATACTTGTACAACAGAAGTAAGAGAAACAAAAGAAGAACTAGAAATTATTTGAGACCTAAATTTGATCTCGATCAAACCTTCATTTAACCAACAAGAGGAAAAGACTTTATTGTTGCGACTCTCACTTCACATTGAGTTCTGGGCAATGAATCAGAGTCATACCGCCTCCACAACCATCTGATTCAATTCCTTCACTTCCTGAACTCAGTCGTACACAAAGACAGCCTTGTAATGCAGTACTGTGGCATCACTGGTCTACCGGATTCACTGTCAAACACAGAGGGAAGGCTGGGTAGGCCTTATCCAAAAACTGATGGGAGAATATTTCCAGGATCTGGATTGGTTTTGACGGGGCAACTTTTCACTTTTAAGGTGACAAGAGTGTAATGTGCCCAGGACACTAAGTGTACCCTACCATTCAATATTTTGAAAAAAATTATTGATTTTATTCAACATGGGTGCATTACAATGATCGAAAATGGCCATGAAGACATTCATATTGTTACACAAGGTTGATTACTGCACTTTTAAATGTTCTGTACATCAAAAAAATAATAATAATCATTTGACACTGAAAACTGCTGAAAATTTATTTTTGCCATCAGAGGGATCATTTAAATTTTTAAATATATTAAGAGAAAACAATTTGAAAACTTACAATTACATTTTTAATTATATTTAACAGTTTCAGTTGTAACAATTGTAAAATATTACTGCTTTTATTGTATTTAGCAATTATTGGTAATACAAATAATAATAAAATGATACATTAAATACATATTTAATTTTAATATGAGTATTTCTACATTGCATATTAAAAGCACTGCAAAACCGACACACAAAACACACGAAATTAACCTACATATTCAATCTCCCGAATATAAATCTATATAAAATCACTAACAATTGACTAGTTACATTGTGACACATGCCTGCTGTCGTATATCTGCGTTACTGCTATAAAATCCAGACACATTGCTGAGCTCTGATATAATGGCAGAAAAAAGGCACAAGACAGAGCAAGTGACCGCTGTAAAAAAAAAAAAAGAAAAAAAAAAGTAAAAGACAGAGAGAGTGTTTTTGCATATAGTCAGACAGAGCCATTTTACACTTGACTCCGTTCAAGCACCATACATGGCTCTGTTTAAAAATTCCATTTACCAAATATTCTCAACACAAGCACTCCCTTCAACCCTGCCAGCCACCTTCTCATATAACTACTCATTCGACACTACTGGGCTCATTATGAGACACCCTGACCACTGATAGGCACCACTACAAAGATATGGGAATGTTAATAAGGACGTTCACTGCAGCCGTATCCTCTTGCTTCTCGATCATGAAGGCTAAACCCAGAGGCAAGGTTAACTGAAGTCGGGCTGCACAACACCCATCAGTCCTGATGTTGTAACACCAGAGGTTGATACAATGTTTCTAATCCAAATAAATGCATTCTCCGCCTGAAAAGTCACAGGAATACATAGAGATGATTTATCTGCACGGAGTCTGAACCCACTGAACTCAGCAGAGTTTTCCAGAAATGAAAAGCCCATCATTCACACAACTTGACACATCCCTCGCCCTTATGTGCCAATGAAGTATTTAGTCTAATTTGATTATGCTTTAAATTTATATTCATAATATTTATAATGGTAAAAACACTTTGAGTATATTAAACGTTTTGTGGTCATTGCATTTTTTTATGTACACTATATATTTTATAAATAAACAGGTGGTGTTTTTTACCTTTCCACTTATCAAATAATAAATTGTACCATGTTTTTAAGCAGTCAAAACATCATGTGATCATGGTCACTGAAGGATCATGTGTCACTGAAGACTGGAGTATTAATGCTGAAAATTCAGCTTTACAGTCACAGGAATAAATTAGATTGTAAATCATTCAAATTATTTTTTTTTATTTTAATATTTCATTTTACAATATTGCGGTTTTACTGCATCTTTGATCAAATAAATGCAGATATATATATATATATATATATATCTCCATCCCACTCCTTTCTGACAACTACGTGAAAGGGGTCATATGATGCGATTTAAAAATTTTCCTGTTGCAAGCTCTTGGTGCATAAAGAGCTGTAAAGTTTCAAAGACTTAAGTCTTAAAAGTTTGTACATACACCCTTAAACGGCTAATTTAAACACACCCCCACTTTTCTACATCACAGAGTGGGGGTGTGTTTTCATAACAGAACAAATAGTTGGACGCTTGAACATTGAGTTTACTCCCTTCATTCGCACTTGAAATTCGCTTCACAGCAAGCACGAATTCACGTCATGGGAGGGGCTTCTGCCAGGCGCTTCTAGTCTCTGTACATCGCAAAGGATTTGACTCCCTACAGTGAAGCGACACTGTTTAAACACCTCGTTAAAACTCTCAACAAAAGGTACACTGTGCTGAGGCGATCAAATTTTTCCTGCGCTGCCAGCCATGTACAAGACATAACCTGAAAAAGTTAACATGCTCATGTTTCTTAGTACAAACTTAGAGTAAAATTCATGTTCATATAGTGACATGACAAGATCACTAAGAACACCTCATGCGACCATGTTTAGGAGAGTTCTATTTTCATTAAAACAATCTGTTGTTTACATTGATACATTGCACATTAAAATATTTGTTTATAGAAGCAAGAAATGCACTGCTTAAAAAATTATTATTTTGCAATTTTATTTAGAAGAGATACTGCTTATTTTCTACTTTCAAAAAGAAAAACATTGAAAAGTGCGTGTTTCCTTCAATTATTTTAAAATCAAGTAATGCACTCTTCGTTCAAATATCTCTCACTTGTATTATATGAGAATATTGACTGTACAAGATTTGTTAGTGAACTATGACGGCAAAAAAATAAATAAAAATAAAATAATCGCTCATTAATCGTAATCGAGTCGCCCAGCCCTACTAAGGCAGACATGTTTACGAGATGCAATGCAACGTGAAAAAAGTCACGATAATCAGTAATTATGTCCCCACTGAATGCCACAAATTCCTCGTTTGTAATGCGTTTTATTGTTTTGGTGTCATAGCTCTGGGACACAGCATTACGTTTTAGTAAGGAGTGTAACATTTCCATCACATGGTTGCAGTATTCTGCCAATCACAGTGCATTAGATAGCTAGCCAATCAGAGCACAGCTCACTTTTTTTAGAACAATGAGCTTTGTACAAATCGACCCATTTCAGGAAGGCAGGGCTTAGAGGAGAAACAATTATGTACAGCATATGGAAAAAGTTTTTTTTGCACCTTAAACCGCATAAATACATTGCATTACACCAAACACACAAAATAAATGTTATTTTTAGCAACTTCATTTGACCTCTTTAAATCTAAGTTTTCCCATATCCGCATTAGCTGATCAGTAGTTCAGATAAGCAAATATCATCATCCATGCAAATAAGCAATAAAAATGAATGAGGACAGCGACTTTCAGGCTTAAAAAAAAAAAAAAGAACGGTATACAGAAACACAAAAGCAATACAATAAAACTGGACTTACAATGAGATAACAGCATGATTCATTTAAGCCACTGTTTTATGATACTTTGGGTACTTTTTTTAAACTTGAACGTTTCAGTGTCCATTAAATGTAACTGAAACATTCATCAGAAATTTGTGCACAATGGCAGAAGTAAATAGGTTTTGGATGACATGAGAATTAATAAATGAAAGGCTTCTAACAGCCTAGTGAGCCACGGGCCACTCTGAATGCCATTCGGTATAATACTAAGGGGGGATGAGACCACCTAAATCCTCTTCCTGCTCCAGGGCCAAAGAGGGCAATTATGATTTAATTTCAAATAGGATTTTGACTTTTTACAGTTGCGCATTTCGTAAGTAAAGCCGGCTCTTTGATTAGTGGTAAATCTCCATCAGCTGTTTTTAAAATGAGCGACAGTTAATACTCAGAGCCGTGAATCACTGGTGAGCTAGGCAATATCAGCTTCAGAATTGGAAATAAATTGCTTCTATTTACTGACGAAATGCACATGAATAAATAAATAAAAATAAAAAAACAAGGACAGAAATACATAATAACGGAATTTACAATATTTAGGTCTAGGGCCTTATTAAATGAATTTTACTACATTTTTCCCCCAATTTTCTTTTTTTTTCTAAATTCTATTAAAATTTTTAATAGACTGTGTTTTAATGGTTAAATATTCATATTTAAAAGGAATCGTAAGCAAGAAATGGCCAAAACTGGTACTAAAATCACTTTCAAAATACTGTTGAGCGGTGTCTCCCTCCACTCCCCGTTGACCAAGTAAGCTGCTTTTATCAGTCTCCAGCGTTCAAACGCTTCTCTAATGCAAACCCTAGTCTTATTTTGCACTTTATAACGCCATTTTTCAGATTCATAGCGAGGTCTTTTCGGTTTCGTACACATTTTTTTAGCAGCTGCTGCAGTCGCGTCACTTTAATGAAGATCAGGCAACCTGGATGCCTGAAACACTACTGACTTCGTGATTGGGAGATAGATGGAGGGTGGTGCTTCAGGCCAAAACAAAACATGACAACATAAATATCAGTTGAGGGTTGCGCTTTTTAAACGAGAATATCCAGGCTGTACTACTGCTGTCAGCGATACGAGTACTTGAAATTAACATGTTTTCTTAATGCCTGTTGAACATAACGGAGACATTTTATGATTACTACAATACATTTCTTACATACAGTTCCTTAAAACTTTGAGGCTTATTATTTACAGACACTAGCCCATATTGCATTTGAGTGTGTTGACCCACTTTTTATTTATCAATCCAAAAAGTATCAAATCTCATGACATTCAGCATTATACAGTGAATTTCATTTTTATGACTGGATTCCACTAATCTGTCTGCGTTTTCAGAAATCATAGAATACTAAATATGGGCCTAAAGCAGAATGCCACAAAATTTGCCAAATAAAAATTCGATACTACCGTGGTCGCATGACTCGATAAAACGATAGGTCTTCTAATAAAAAGTTTTCTCAGGCGAATGAAGCGAACGGGAACTACAATTCCCATCAGCCCAGGCTTGGCCATCATTCTTTGCTGTCTGTTGTTGCTACAGATCAGTGTTGCAGTGTTTAGCTACTTTGTTGCTATATTTAGCAACTTTTCAGACCCCCTAGGCGACATTTTTCCCCTAAAAGAGACTACTTGGACAAACCTCAGCAAGTCTCCGGTAGTGCCACGCAACCTCTTATTCTCACTCCTCTCTCTGCGGCTGAGAGGAGCAGGGCTTTCAGTTAAAATAGATATTATGCTGCTTCTAACTCTATTTTACTTGCAAATAGAGCCAAAATCACAGCCTATCTCTTGTCAATATCTTATGTGTACTTGGTTTCATCAGACAATGCTCGATTATAAATAAGGATTTTAATCTAGATTAACATCTTGTAAGGTACAGCTAGTTCAGTCGGCCTTATAATAGGGTGCATTTCAGTCACTATTTCATATTCATTCTGTTTTTCTGACAACAGAAACCATTAAATATATCAGTGAAATGAGTATATTGAGAATTAGGGTGCATTGAATAACATTATGTGACCACAGAGAAGCAAGATAATGAGGCACTGACGTAATCAATATGCAAACTGACGTATGACATCATCTAGCGACAGGTTAAATCAGATGTGTGGAAGGTTTAATAATTTTTTTGTTATTAAAATTGAAAAATTTAAGTTCCTGTTTCAAAGTTTACAAATAGATGGCTAGTGTGTGTGCCATTGATATTTTCAGTGTTCATGTAAACTGTTTGATAAACACTTCTGGCACTTTTCATTAGTTTTTTTTTCCTGTAAATGATTCAATAAATACCATACTGTGCCATTCATACCGAGGTATTACCGTACCATGAAGTTTTGATACCGTTACATCCCTACTATTTAAATATGAAATCTGCATGTTTTTGCTCATCTTTTATAAATGTTTCACCTTCCACTAATACACAAAACATGATGCTTCTGCTGTATTATTATAAGACGACATGAACTTCATCTCCAGAGCTGCTCCTATCAATTGCAATTCTGGTGCCTTTGTCTCAATATACTGTACAACACTACATAGATTCACAACAAATGTTAACTCTTGCAGTAGAGTAAGACTCACGAGACACTGCAGTTATTTGTGAATCACAAAACTACATTATATGCATTTGCTTTAAAGCCTTGCTGGTTAAACATTTAAGTCACATCCTGTTCTGACATGCGCTTTCTCTTTCAGTTAAGAAAAAGACATGACACATGTAAGTTATATACACTCCAATTTATTAATTAACGTGTAATGCGTTATATTTTTTAAACAAATTATGAGCAAAATTTTCAGAATCTTTACAGCTCTTTTGCATTAGACCATCTACAAATGTTATATCTTAAATAAAACGTTAACGCTGCAGTCTTGTTGACACCTTGTAATGCGTTTTTACAGCTTGTAAAAGGTGACATTTGACTATTCAGCTTAATGCCATGCAGGTAAACATCGAACAGAAGCAAATAGAGATGGAGTAGAGATGTCAAAAGACTTCACAGGGAAGCTTCTAACCTGTTAATTGCTGTAAATGATGTTTTCAATCATCATGTCACATAGGACAAATCTCAAACAAGCAGCAAGAGAGTTTCAGCAAAGACAATACAGCTGCAGGTCTCGAAAAAGGTTGCATTTAAGTCTCCATACCTGCTGATGGTGAGATTTCCATCGTAACGCTTAATACTCTGATGACTGCAGCCTAAACGATATGTGCATAACACAAGAACGTTTTCTGGAAAATGTGCAATGAAACCTAAAACTGTCAGGTCTTTAGAGGAAACGAAACTTCCTTAAAACTCTCAACTGATTCTCCCTGCCTATATATGTCCAGCTGTTTCTCTCTATCTCTCTCACACACACACACGCGCTCTCGGAGCTGCATCCTCTTCAGCCTCGCGGCAACTTCCTGCATCTCCTGACTAATTTTACCAAGCATCCTGACCCATTTCCCAAGGAGCACAAGGAAACAGGCACAGAGGAGCCGATGCAATGACGTCCATATGCATAAACAGGCTGATGCAGTCTGACGGCCAGCCCAAACATTACCATGTCAAGATTTCAGCGTGGCCTACAGCTATATCATGCACCAGCTATGCTAAACAAGAACAAAGACTGTCCTCTTGAGAAAAAAAAAAAAAAGATATAAAAAGGCTATAACAGAACCATAGTGCACTTTTATCCATGTACAATGAATTCTTTCATCCTACTGGTACTATAAATAAAACTTATCTGATAAATAAAATCCATGAAATGGATTTGTAAAGGCAAAGTCTGCAATACTGCAAACAGAAAGCAGTCGATACAAACATATCTGCCATTTCCTAGATTTCTAAACAAACTTTTTTTATGCCTCACAGTACTTCAAAGCATTTTAGGTTTCGTTATTTTTTATATTCTTTCCTGATGCCTGGCAAGTGACTGAGTCGAACTGAAACAAGCCAGACAATATTACAATGTGGTCGACACATGGGTAACCACAGAAAACCCTGCACGCTACATAATATTCACTGAAACACTAAACGGGTGTAGCAGCCCAAACACTTGTTCTCCTTCTTTGAGATAACTGAGGGTTAATGCAAGAAGTAAAACGGGAAGTAAACCTCTAAGACAGTACACTAACACTTTTAGGGTGGATCTGAAGGAGTTCAATTCAAAACAATGGAGCAATTTAATTTAAAATGCCTTATAGTATATTACAGGGATACACAGTAACCTGAGGTTAAGAGCCATGCTGAACAGAAAAATGACAACTTTTGTTCTTCCAGCTGAAATTACAGAAACATTTTGGCTTTTTTTGCATCATAAAAAATTGAAGTGCTTCTAAGGAAACGGGAGGGTTCGAAACAAACCGAATTGCACTGAAGGTACACTCAGCAAGTTTCTGTGCACATTTATCTGCCTTTTTTCTTCATTCCAACTGATACTTTTTTAAATATCCCTTCATTTATTAATGTCATCTCTGTTGTTACAAGAAATGTATTATTACTAGTAAGTCTGTCAATAGCATGATCATAGATTGTTAACATGGCAGGCAGCAATCACAAAGTGGCTACCTGCTCCATGTTGAATAAAATACCTTTTCTTAAAAACCATATCATCACTTCAACATAATTTATCAAAAAGTGCTGATCATTTCATAACATTTAAGACTTTAACTTGCACACAGACATCACACTGTATTAAGGTTCAAAGATGATTGTTAATGCACCCACCCTCATGGATCTGACAAGATAATCCACACCTACAGGAAGTTCAGCCAACTTGTTTAAACACGTCTTGGACACTAATCCCTCTAAAAATTTCTCTCTGCATGTGTATCGATTGATTAAACGAATTTGATTGCGCATATTTCATATATTGATAAACTTTAATTTTTGCTCCGAGCAGCGAATAGAGAACAAACCAGACCTAACTGACACTTGTAACAACTGACATCAGCAAAGCAAGCTAAAAGTTGCCAACAATTAAGATAAATCACAATGGCTTTGGTTGCAAAAGTGGTTAAACTTTAGCTTTATTTGTTTAGTGATCACTCACGCGCTCTCTGTTCTTCTAATGAGATCAGCAAACAAAGATTCCAAGATTCGAACGTTCAATTTCAAATTTCAAATGAAATATTCTAACATTCCAAAGCAGCCATTTAAAATAGGAAAATCGAACTTGACATAATATAATTAATTTTAGCATAAGTTTTAATTCAAACATTCTACAATTCATACAGACCCAGCTGCAGCAACTTTCTCTCACCGCACTGTTTCAGCACAAAGTCAAAAGGGTTACCTAATCCTTCCATACGAATCACAGCATTACATGATCCACCGTAAAAGAATGTCGGCTCAGATATGAAACATGCATTTATTAAATCAATCCCCCGTTTTGAGCCCATCTGGCCTGATCCACGCTGCCATGATCCCTTCGCATGGACAGTCTCTTAAACTTAAACACAACGATGCAATCTTCGCCTCGTGATACAAACATTACGCGAGCTTGCGCATGTTCTTACCTTCTCAGCTGTCCTAGGAAAAATATATCCAGGCCCGACTTCAATTTTGCACTAAAGACAGCTTTAGTTTTCCCAGCAGCAGTCCCCGGTCGCGCGAATGCTCCCTATGCCTCTGCCTCACTCAACTTGTCCGAGACTCGCCGGAAGCCACGCCTTGTTTGCTTCCCCCGCCCCACGAATAACGTGATTGGACAACAGAGGACTGACTGGCGACAGAGGTCACCAATCCCAAAACATTTTCATCGTAGCCCTGCCCACCCGGAGCGTAAACAGGTATGAAGTTCAATCTGGATGACGTGACTGCACTTACTTGCAGAACCAGTTTGCGCACGTCATACATGCAAGTAAAGTCAGTAAACGTTGAATTACGTCGATTAGTAAACTGATAATACCCTGGCTGGAGTATAATAAGATATAAACGATTTTTGGAGTGCTTTTTTGAGGTCAACCTATATGTTGACGTTGATTTTCCTATAAGGAAATTACCACAAGATGGCACCATTATGCAGGGAAGGGATACACAATTTCAATATTTTCTGCACACCTAAATCTATTAAATACATACATTTTATTAATATTAAACAATATTCTATATAATTTCCTATAAGGAAATTACCACAAGATGGCACCATTATGCAGGGAAGGGATACACAATTTCAATATTTTCTGCACACCTAAATCTATTAAATACATACATTTTATTAATATTAAACAATATTCTATATAATTAAACAATAACTTTTTTTAAAAAGTGGTTTTAAGTAAAATATATGTCATTAATGATCCTACAGTATCATAACAAAAGAATTTGGAATGGCTTTAAAACGCAAATATGATTTTAAAATATATAACATGGTACTGTAAGCATGCCATATTGGTCTGATTTAATAGCGACACGATGCAAGGGGTTTCTGCTCCTCCCTCTATCCACTGACAGGTCTTTGTATTAAATGAATTGCATCCTCAGAAATATTTCCTACCTTTTCTTACTGAAGGTTTTCTCTCTATCGCTTTGTCAGGTGATTTCTTCGGTGGATCAAATGCTGCTTTCATCTGTGACACTTTGACAGACTGTGTTGGATCTAAGGTCAGATCGACCCGGGCCTCAGCTGGCTTGCTCCATTCCTTCATCTTCTTCTGCAACTCAATAGCTTCCTTTATCATATCAGAAACATGTCTTTTCTGTGCACCCTGTGGTGCTTCTGTGATGGTGGTTGGGCTGCTTTCTATTGCATGCTTTTGGTCAAGTTGGCTTGAGTGTTTCTCCTCAAACACATTGCAATTTGCTTTTGTCGACAGCTTGTTCTGCTCTTTATCTTGTTTCTCGATAGCTTGCATACTTATAAGGTTGCACATGGTGGAGGAATGTTGCACATCTTGTGTAGCAGATGCATGGTCTGCTAATGGTGCACAACCATCCCAAACCTGATCGGAAACGTCTGTCGGGCTTACAATGGAATGGGTCAACGCATCTGTTAAAATGCATTTTTCTCGAAGCTGAGAAGAACCAGACAGAGTGACTTCTGTTTTCTTGTCCACACTTGGCCTATCCTCTGTGCGACCTGAAGTTGTCTCAGGACCAGCAATGAGCTCAGATAGGGAACCAGTTGCAGATGTTTCCTTATGCGAGCTGATACCAACCTTGTCTCTCTCTGATGACGTCATATCTCCCAAGTTAGAGTTACCTTTTCCCACTAACCTCTGTTTTTTTGTAACATCTTCTGCATCAATCGCTGCACTTAGAGAAGAAGAACATTCTAGATCCATCTCATGTGTAGTATCCTTCACCGTTTCTGGAAGGGGTTTTATCACTGCTTCAGCCAGAAAGCGATCCAGACTTTTCTTTGTGTGTACTTTGGCCTTTGCTGAAAGAGGGGAATCCTCTTTTTCATTTTTTTGCATAACTTGAACATCAGATTTACAAGGGGGGTTGGAATCTGTAATGTCTTCAGAGAATGCAACGCATTTCTCATCTTCATAGCTTTGTAGTCGTGGTTTGTTTTCACCCAGCATACCTACACTGGCAATATTAGATATCACAAAACAACCCTCTTCCGTTTCTGTTCCACACAGGGAAAGGTCTTTTATCTCGGTTTTCTTTGCATGGGAATGATAGGGACCCTTTGAAGCAGATTCCAGATTTTCCCTTTCTTCGGTCTCTCTCATGCCATCTTTATTTTTATGACCTCTAGCGGGTGATCTCCCAAGTGAAGGTTCCTCTGACACGTGTAATTGCCTTTCTTTCTGAAGCTGGTCCTGTGTGAATTCACCCGCAGATGTTTGTCGATGGCTCTCTGAGTGACCCCGAGGTGACTTGGATGCCACTTCTAAGGTACTGAGGTCCTCTGGGCTCAGACTCACAGCTTTGCTTTGTAAATCCGCACCTGCCAGAGTGGAACTAGTAAATCTGGTCTTTATGACATCATCTGTTGGCTGACACCCTGTAACGTTTTCTCTGGCTCTGCTGACATCCTGGGTTTCTGCATTTAACAAGGACGAGCGTCCAGCGCTGGAGGTTTCTACTTCTCTGGCTCCGTAGACGTCCTTCACAGAGCGCCCTTGGGTTTTGACGTTCTTCAGGGAGTTTGGAGTTTCTGTTACAACCTCATCTGGATTCTCTGGCAGCTTCTTCTGTATTTCCTTGTCGCTGTGCTGAAGTGCCTCAGTGGTATCCTTTGATGTTTCCGCTTGTGAGTTCATCACGAGGTTTGATGTTGTGGGCTTGTTAATCGGCCTCTTGTTTAGCGATTCAGTCCCCGACTTGACGTTTTCAGTAATAACTAAAGCTTGGTCTTGAGCCGTGAAGGGAACGTTTGTGTTGGCGTCCTCACCACGTGGTTTTGTAATGTCCTTCCCTTCATGAATCTCCAAGGTAGGGCCTGTAATATCACAGGCAGCTTTTCTCTCCTCTTCCTGGCTCTTAAGCTTGTCGTCATCTCCACAGACAGACTCCATTTCATAGTTTACACGTGAAGCGCACTTCTTACTCCTGTTTTCTCCTTTGCAACTGCTTTCAACAGGAAGGTCACACCTAAGTTGGTCTTCTGGTGTACTCTCCAAGTCTTTTCTCTTGTGGTCTGGTTCTCTGTCAGTCCGTGCGATTCCATTCAGCTGCTGTGGAGCCAGTGGTCCAGCCCTGCTTTCCTCACTACTCTTTCTTCTTCCCTCTTTCTCGCCATCCCCTCCCTCCGTAACCCCCCCATCCGTGGGAGCGCATACCTTATCACGAGAATCCAAACCATGCACTGGTGTAGGTGATGGTGACTCCCTGCCTGGGCCTTCGTCCAAGCCTCCGCCGGCTGTGTTCTCCTCATCTGTCCCGACACCATGAGATTCAATGGTTAGGTTTCCTTCCTCTTTGGCCCCCCCAGGGTCTGGGCTCGGTCCCTTTTCCTCTGGTCCTGCAGAGCTGTTGTCCTGCCCTAGCTCCCCCTCCTTGCCCTGGTTTTGTCCCATTCTGTGGAAAGAAAAGTGAGAGAGATGTTAATGGCAGTGTGTTGCCGCAGACCACGGGATGTTTATGATGGCATGACTCTGGCATGCAGGTTGTGTCGGTGTTTATCTGAAACTCTTGAACACTTTCACTCCCCCGTACACAGTGTGATGCTCACTAACTATGTCTTTTCCATTTTTATATATCTACTTGTAATTTCGGATGAGCTCATTCTTTTAATCATCACGGTTAAATATTTGTTGTTCTGTTTGCTTTAGCTGATCTTTTGCTCTTGTCATCTCATGGAAAGTCTTCTAGTTTCAGGTGTTACTAAAAGTAAAAAAAAAAACCTTTAGCTAGTTGCCAATGCAACATTTTATAATTCAATTTAGTTTAATAAATGTACTAAAATATAAAACTTAAAATATTACATTCGAAATATCGTCACAAAAAACTAATTAAATGACAAAAACACACAACAAAACCAATAAAGCTTAATTAAAATCTTTAACTAATATACTGTAAAACTTTAAGATTAAAATGAAAACAGAATAAAACTATAATGATATCTTATTTATACTAAAATAAGAAGTACAGTACTTTACTTGAATTAAAATACAGATGCCCTGCTAAAATATTACACAGAAAAGTTTGTCATAAATTTAATAATTATAAATTTAATATAATTATTATTTATCAAAGTTTTGAGTTTAAGTAGATTAGAGCTCAGTATGAAATTGTTGTAAGTTATTTAATTGCTTTAATTGAAAAAAAAAAGACCTCCCGGTTCTCCTGTTTCACGAATGAATCATTCAGCACAAATTATGAATTACATAGAAAAAAAATCATCTTAAACTATAGATGTATTTACAAATATATTTGTGCATAAATACATTTTTTAAAGCAATAAAATACTTGAGTACAACAACAAAACGCTATTTACTGTTCACCATTGTACAAAACTAACCAAGTGAAACAGCAGCTATGTGTTTTTCTTGAACCTGGACTGGTGGGAACAGTGTTTCTTTCCTCAGTGTCTTGTGACTGCAGCATATCTGCGCATTGACTGTTCATGCTTGTCTCGTTACATGAACTGTACCGTCAGCGAGAACAACAGGAATTAGAGTCATGAGATTTTGCAGAAGAGCTCTAAAACACTGTCAATCAAAATGTCAAAGAAATGTTTATATCATCCATCTGTCTGTTGAATTGTCAGTCCAAGGCTACTTCAGGTTGTTCTAAACATGTAAAATATATATTGAGATAAATATTGACTATTTTATGCTTGATCCACTATATTAAATGTTTAAAGCACTAGATTTAAGAAGTGAAAAAGAGTGGCATTTGTCTCCCTGATGACGAACATAAGACACAAATGAGTGTGTGAGGAGATTCAATTCCCAGACACACATTGGGTCATAATCTTGTGCTCTGTCACACATCATTTGAACGGCTTATGGACTCATGAAAGCCACTGATGAAGTCTTTACTTTGGGTCACACTTCCTCTCTGCATTTCCTGTCTGCACAACCACAAGAAAAATCTCTGATTTCTCTTCTCATCTGTCTGACCCAAAAGCATTACTGCATCATGTGCCAATGCTGCTTTTATTAGGGCCAAATAACAGAATTTGGTCTCACTTTGTGATTTCACAGCCATATATACAGTATTTGAAAGACACTGATACTTTGTCATCAATAAATGCTGTTCTTTTGAACTTTCCGTTCAGCAATGAACCCTGTATCATGCTTACTTCAAAAATATTAAACAGCTACGCAACTTTTTAAAAAATGACCTGATTTAAGTAGAAATCTGTTTTATACTGTAATAACATTTTACAGTATTACTGTTTTTAATGTATTTTTGGCCAAATGAATGCAGCCTTTGTGATCACAAGCAAATAAAAAATCTTAATGACCCTAAACCTTTGCACAGTTGTATGTAAAAACTTTAGGGCTGTAAATGTTTAGTGTAACTAAAGAAAGAAAGAAAATAGTAATAGGCTTATTTGTTCATTAAAAAAAAAGGTTTACAAATACTAATATAGACTGTACATATATAAAAATGTGTAATTGTAAGAGATAGCTCTAATAGTGAAACAACAGCAAAAACAAAATTACAAATGAAATGTATCTTTCATTTATTTATTCTATTACATCTATTAAAGACTGGGACTAATTTAAGCACCCTGCTATTTTATGACTCGTGAGTTGAGGACACACGTGGCGCACATATGAGAAATACCTGCTTAAACTTTAAGTGCAGCTAGAATTTAAAATCAATCTCGATGTAACGTAGAATATATGCATGCATTTACAGAAGGAGTATTGCAGAAGGCCTCGACAGTAAACACATACAAAATACGAAAAAAGTCTCTAAAGTGACAACGTGTTTCCTGATCATCTGCTCTTACAGTTCTCACAAACACATTTACAGGAACTCGCACGAAGGACTGGAGGCTTCCTCGTCATATGACAGAGTTCAGCAAAGTTGAAACGTGGCTACACTGTGATGTTTTCAAAATTAAAACTTCCTCCAGGTTTCATCAAACAATTACTGTTAGGATTAGGGCCTTGCATTAATAATTTATTTAACCTTTAACAGTTCCCCATTAAATTATTTGCATTTATAAGTGTGCACAGAAACGGACAGGTTTTCCGTGCAAGACCATCCCGTCCTAAACCTCCACAATGGCATCATTGTGCTGCATCCGTCACCCTGACACTTAAGGCAAGTCACTTGATTTCCTTGTGCCTCTCCCATACATGCAGAATCCCTACAACATGAACAAGAAACATCCCTCCACTGTCTCAGAAAGCTTACTGTCTCAATCAACAAGTTTTTAGATCCAAACCTGAGCAACCGTAGGTTCTACTCAGTGCTCGGCACGCCACTGAATCAACTTCTAAGGTAACGTTTGTCTCGAGTAAAGAAGCGGATACTCACCGATACTCCTGTGACTGCACCGTAACTCCAGGACAAGACCACTCTTTGTTGGATGGATGGATGTTCTGGCTGAGTTCTGCTCGCAAATGGGCTTTTATTACTCTCTTGTGATGTCACTGCACATTTGCCTAATG
This sequence comes from Enteromius fasciolatus, assembly GCA_032361145.1. Classification (NCBI taxonomy): domain Eukaryota; kingdom Metazoa; phylum Chordata; class Actinopteri; order Cypriniformes; family Cyprinidae; genus Enteromius; species Enteromius fasciolatus. The sequence continues at coordinate 2,283,516 of JAUMHR010000049.1, read as the reverse complement.
CAGTAAGTTAGTCCTCTCCCTGTATAGAAACACAACAACTTACTGAATCTGGCAATTAGACGTTTAAAGGACAGTTCACCCAAAAATGACATTTTTGCTCTTGTATCTCCTTTGCACTGAAGATCAAAAAAAGAGATTTTGAGCAGAATGTCCACACTGCTATTTTCAATAGTGGATGGACACCAGGGAATCAGAGTAAAAATAAGAGTCATTGTTCATACTACACTCTGTACTGGCATTTACAATTCAGTGAAAAACCTTTAATATCAAACTAATGTTAGATTTCTCTGAATTCTTTTAATATTCTTCATGCTATGAACATCTCGGGGAACCTAAATGGTTCTTCAGTGGCATGGCTGCAGAAATACCCTTTCGCAATCTCTATTTTGATGTCAACAAATGATGTCATTGACAAACGTCATGAATGAGATTTGACAGTTATGTCAAAGAGGGTCCATTTCTACACTGTAAAAAATGGCTGTGATCTTAACAGTACAAAACTGTGAAAATGCTACGGGAAAAGACTGTTAAATGGGTCAACGGTAAATTCCGGTAATTTTAATTTTCCGTAAACTGACATTCCCAGAATTCCCTGCTTTGCATTTCAAATTTTGTTTAAACTTGATGTTGTTTATTTAAAATAACT
>JAUMHR010000049.1:2259703-2278020 GCA_032361145.1 Enteromius fasciolatus | reverse complement strand
ATAATTTGACCAATAATTTTGTGACATTATAGGGGAAGCTGAGCTTCCCTTGCAGTCTTAAAGAAATCGCCACTGGTGTAACCACTTTGAAGTAGATATGAATAGAAAATGTGTTATATAAATGCATGTAGTTGATTTTATTGTGAACATATATTCATACAAATGTTTCTTTATTTAAAGTATTTTTAAATCGGAATATATTGATTTGATCGTTCAGTAAAATCACAGATAACCCTCTGAAATTTGCTGGACCCTTTCATATTATAGAATGCAAGCTCACTATTATGCCTTCATCCAGGCAACAACTGATGAACAGATGGATTTTTTTTTCTTTTTCTATTGACTGAATCTTCTGAAGATATCGACCACTACTTATGATACATCACAACTGTATTTTTTTTTTATTGTACCCTTTAAAATCAGACTAACATGTCTGTAGCCATCTGTCTGTGTCTGCCTGTACTGTGTGAATAGCCCTTAAGAGGATGAGTCGAGCCAAAGTAATTGTATAGGCCTGTGCAGAACATGGCCTGGGTGCAACATGTGCCTGGATCAATATCTTCTTAGTACGGTGGAGTTAATCATTCAAATATTTTCATTTAATCAAAACACAACACGCTTATTTACCATCACGCATGGGCATAAAGTCTACAATAAAGTATACTAGCAATAACTATACAGAACGTTAATTAGGTTTACACTAATTGAAAGTGAAAATTTATATGAAATAATTATAAAAATACAACCCTAACAAGTTAATATAATAATAATAATAATAATAATAATAATAAAAAAAGTACTAAAAAATACTAAATTAAATGTTTAATGTTAATAAAAAAGTTTCAAACATCTCTGATAATACTGGGCTACTATGGTCATGCAGGTTTGTTTAAGCAATAAACTATTGGCCAGTAGAAAAATATGTTGTTTGCTCAACATAAGAAGTCGTGGCCATGAGAAATGGATGTCTCAACCAAAGTCTCTTTAAGAGAGAAGTCATGTAACTCGGTGTCCATCTTTGAAACTCCTCAGGCATCTAAGTGCAGCTCCTATCTCTTTGAATGGGGAAACATCAAATTCTCCAAAACTGTTCACTAAGCTTACGATTAAATTTCATATCTGAAATCACCAATGAAATGACAACAACTGTGCAATAACTGTTGTTTCTTTTGCTCAAATAGCGTTATAAATAGCTTATTTCTTTGGCGAGATCAATCTTTGCGCACATGCAGTCCTAGGCACACATCTCAGAATGTTAAATGTTTCTATAGCAACCGGAACTTCTTACACCAGACACGTTGATGCGATGTTGATTTTAGAATAGATCAATCTAATTTGTGATTGATCAGCCATGTTAAACAAGTACCCCAGAGTGCAGCCTGGATGATGGGGCGGGGCGACATGTGTTGGCCCACCCACCCCCAATTTCATTGGTTTATAACACGGCAAATCCTATTGGTTTTTCCTATTGGTGCATTCCTTTGTGTACGAATTTATAATTAATTTGGCAATATTACTCACATATAATGTGCTAACTATAGAAAAATAGGTCTGTCTTAATTATTATGCTACGCCAAAAAGCTTATATTATGAACCAATGAAATTGGGGGTGGGCGGAGCGGCATGTTTCGCCCCACCTTAATGTGTCGCCCTGCCCCATCGTCCAGGCTGCATCCTGGGGCTACTCATGATAAGTGTTGCATTTTCCCCCCATTCAAAACGAGTGACATGACTTGGGTGTTCTGTAGTCTTGTCTCAACATAAAGATGTGTGGTAACACTTCAGAATAGGAGTCCAAATAGTTAAGCATTAATTAATGGTTAATTTGTTCACAATTAAGCATTAGTTGAGCAAAAACACACTACTAATGAATGATTAAAATGTTAGGTTAATCATTCATTAGTAGTGTGTTTTTGCTTAACTAATGCTTAATTGTGAACAAATTAACCATTAATTAATGCTTAACTAATGCATTATTTTGGACCCCTATTCTGAAGTGTTACCTAAAATCTATACAATCCAAAATAAGACCATGCGTTTTGCTTCAATGTTTAAAACGATTCCTATTCTTTTAAAATTCAAGTAATAGAACCTATTTTTACTATATTGCAAAATTATATATTATCAATTTATTATTTAGATTAAAAATATTTATAAATCACTGCAATGGCTTTTATTTGATGCCAGTTTAAAAACTTTTTTATTATTATTATTGCACTTAATGAGAATATAAAGGGAATCTTCACCGAGAGTAATAAGAAATGCACACAGGAAAGAAAACAAAAAAAGGGGGTAAAACATTTTTAAAATGTTAATGGTTGTAAAAAAAAAAAAAAAAAACATCCGAAATATGATTTCTTATTTTTTCTCCTGTGTGAGCAGGACATGCTTTAGTGAGATTCACTCATACAGACACACACACGCACAGCTGAACAGTTTTTTTTTTTAACCTCTTCAATTCTACTTCTGTATAGATTTGATTCAAAAGCCAATCTCCTTTCCATTGATTTCGTTACGGAAAACTGACAGCAAATACAAACCGGACGAGTTAGTACAATATAGCCACAGCATGATGCATCAGCAAACTAACAGCCTCAGCTCGGGTGGGCCTGAACAAGCCACTGCCTCTGGAACAAAGGTAACAAGTCTTGAAAAATAACAGTCGTTCTATACCTGGGTAAATGACTGATTTGTATCGTGTTTGGAAACAGGGAGCAGAGAGGTGCTAGAGAAACTACAACGGAGGAGCTCCCTTTGATATAAAATCTTTACAAGTACATGTATGTGCTATTAGAGACTGTAACAGTAATAGTGACCCAAACGCTTCCCAAAAACCCTACTGCTATTTTGACAGCAACGTGGACAGTCACATTCGTGAGAACAGCAACTGCATGTATAAATGTTTCAGTGGAAGGAGAACAGCAGCTCAATTTCTTTATCCTTCGAAATGATTGTCTTTCCTCACCCTCCTCATCAAGTATTAGAAAGATGGTAGAATGCCAAACAAACGTGCTCTTTCCTAACGAGCCTCCACACACACACACTGACACCGAAGTGCTGCCGTCAGTCTTGTTTTGTGATCTGCCTGGCTTATAAACAGTACTGTACTGGTATGAGGTATTGGTTTGAAACCTGCGAGTGAATCATCAGTGCTCTGCGAATGATAAAAGAGTCCATCGGCACACAAAGAACTTTCCTAATCGCTGCGAAGAGTCCATTTCCTTTTTACCGTCCAGCCAGGAAGCAAAACATAGCAGGGTGTATGATTTAAAAACCCTTTTCAAATTTGTGACCATGTCCTAAGGAATCTGTGACTCATACCGAGCCACAAATAAGTGATTTATGGTGCGATAAATGGGTGGGCTGATGGAAACATTACACAATAGTCTATTTTGACGCTTTCAAGTAACAGCCTCTGGAATGGCGAGTGCTTATTTTGCTTAAGAACAGCAGTGAAAACCTCACAAACTGTTTGTCAGCCAGTGCAATACACATCCATTTGGGTTCTATGCGTCGAAAGCCTGTTCAGAAGGTTACCTATCGAATATTGTGTTTATATTCATATATTTTGTAGAATACACTTTCCCACTCATGTTTTCTCTTCCGTGAATGGCCAACGTTTTCAAAAAACCTATAAATATCTCAAAGTAACATTGTTGCAAGTGAAGCTGAAACCAAAGGTACTGTTGCGTTAAAATCTCCCGCTGTCAGCTCTTGGACTCTTCAGGTCCTGGTTCACCTTGTTCCATGTTTGTGGAGGTCGTTGAGGAGGAAGAGGGCCAGGGTCTGGCCCATTCCGGGCTGAGGGAGTGCTCTGGTTCTGGGGACAACGAGAGCATGAGAAGGGTTCCGGCGTCGGAGGAGCACGCCGAGCACAAGTCCTCGGATGAGAAAGTCAGGCTGCCCAGTTTGGCGAGCGAGTTGGAGCGCTTCAGTCGGGAAGGTACAGTAAGTCCTGCGAGTCGCATTCGGGCTTCGATTTCTTGCGTACGCTGGCGCACAAGGCCCGGTTTGCCACGGACACTGCGGAGACTGTCGCTGCTGGAGCTGCGAGTGAGCGTGGAACCATGCGGGGATGAGACCGGCGTCAAGCCGCCCGAACCGAGGACCGCCAACAAGGCCTCATTCGTCAGCGGCATCGCTGCTTCGGTAGCGAAGTCTGCCCGTGCTCCAAAGGGCCTGTGGAAAGGGTCGGTTGAATCACTGGAATTGTTCATTGCATCCTCATTTTTGCTTGAACCGGCTCCCCGTTGCTCATTTGCACGTGCACGCTCCTGAAAGAGCCCGGAAAGTTTTTCCAAGCGCTCCTTTCGCCGCCGAACGAGGCCGGAGCGTTGCAGCTGTACTAGAGTCTCTTGGTGTTGCACAGAACAAGACGCCTCTGCATTCTCCAAACCCTTCATATCTTTTTCGCTCCCGAGTAGAGCTGAGGAACCCTGTGCATCAATCTCTTTTAGCCTGGAATCATCTTCCCCTTTGGCTTCAAGCAGCATTGTCTGGCTATCAGTTTCTTGGTCAAGAGGTTTACTTTCTGGCTTATCTTCATGCCCTAAGGGCATTGCATTGGCATCAAGGCACGGATCTGAGGCAAGTTTGCCACACTTGGCTGTCACGGACAAGTTGGCACAGGGTGGCGTCTGAATTGAGATACTGGGCACACTGTTGAGGGGTAAAGGAGCAAGGCCTCGTCTGTTAGCCTCCAACAGAGCACTCTGGGTGGGCTTGGAAGCCAACGATGAACCAGAATGATGCTGCTTCAGATGGGCACTTTCCTGAATGAGAAAAGACAAGGAGAAACTATGTTACACAAATTATATGTAACGGAGCGGTGATACTATAATGTGAAATACTCACAGTTTTGAGGTGGTTGTTGTTGTTGGAGTTCTCGTTGCACAGATGGTTCAGGTTTGACAGATCAATCCCCTTTTCGTTTGACAACTTTACTTCACTATTATTCCCATCTCCTCTCTTCACTCCCTCGGCTAACGCCTCCATTTCAGCTTGCTCTTTCTGAGCCTCCTCTTCATCCTCCTCCTCCACCGTGCTGAACTCCAGCCGCAGACGTAGTTCCTCCAGAGGCTCCGCCCCTCGAGAACAAGTCTGAGCAGCTGTGCCCTCTCCTCGGACACCTAAGTGTTGTAAAGGACGACCCTCACGGCCCTCTAAGGTTTCATCGTCGAGGAGCGCATCTTGCTCCACATCTGCAACCTCGATATAGACCCGATCTACGTCCAGCAGAGGCGGTGCATGGATCGGTGTGGAAGGGTCACTGTCGAGGGCTGAGTCTGACAGGCGACGGAAGTAATAATGGTAGTTTTGCGGGTGGCTGGGGTCCAGATCTAGGCTAATTGGAGAGGAGTGGGCGGCAGGCTCACAGCATACGGTGACTCGGGGGTTTGTGGGCTCTGGGGTGACGTGATCCACAGTCTCTGAGTTCGCACAACAAGAGCCAGCAGCTTGCTGGCAATCAGGGTGATCACAATCTGAATCAGGGTGCCACAGTCGGTTATGACGCTGCTTACTGAAGGGAAAATATAGAAAGGGTTAAAAAAGGATTAAAGGGATAGTTCACCAAAAAATTTACACACTCAAAAAAAAAAAAAAAAAAAAAGCTGTAAGAGAGTAAATGATAACAATTTTTGTTTTGTGGCAAAAGCTTTACAACTGAACAGTTAATTTGCAAAAACAGATGAACAGTTTTTTTTATTGTGCATTCCAGTTAATTAAACTGTAGATGGGTTATTTTGATTATGTTAATAAATCGAGTTAACACAAAAATGTAACATAATAAAGAACATTTTTTGTGAAAAAAAACCAGAGTTATTTGCTTTTGCAAATACTCTTCAAATATACCAAACAATAATAAAGGAAACTTCTCTTGTACCTGGCATCCAGTATGCCCTCATACTCTGCCAGCTGTCTCATGAAGCTGGCATTGGGACGGGTGATGCTGCGCTTCTGTTTGACAAAGTTATACGCTTTCTCCAGAGACCAGCCGTACTCTTTCATGGCATATGCTATCACCGTTGAAGCAGAGCGGCTTACACCCATCTTACAGTGAACCAAGCATTTGGACTGATTCTTTCTGCAGAGTGCAGAACACGAGTGTAAAAAGTCACATTTAAAGAGCCAAGCACGTTGCTCATTTGTAAAGAGAAAAATCTCAAATAGAGCCTTACTTTGCTTTAACAATGAAGTTGTAGGTATCATTCCAGTAGGCCAGTAAGTCTGTGGTCTCGTCATCATACACTCGGACATTGTGGTAGCAAAATGTTCCTGGGAAAAAGTTATCTATTTCCCTCGTAACATTTAAGATGAAGCCCACCCTGCAACAGGAGTGAATTTAGAGATCACAAATTAAACGAAGACAACAATATAAAGTCGTATGCATTCAAGTTAATTTTTATTCCTTAGTTCAGGTACTAAAAATATACCCTGCTTAAAAAGTAACAGCTTTGGTGGATTTACCGTGAACTTTAGCTGAAACAGGAGAGAATTTTGCCCTTTAAGAGGCGATACGATACACACCGACCTTAAACTTTCACCTTCACCTAATTTAATCCATTTAAAGAAGCAGTGTCTTGAGAGACACAACAGCACGGGAGGCAATCAGGACAGCTAAAACTTACCCCGTTTCCTGAAGCTCTTCTAGATTTGAAGCATTCCATTCAGAACCCTGGAAAAAACAATGCATTTCAGGGAAAATGGCATCCAGAGCCTTATATGAGACACAAAACATGTGTCCTGCCACAGAACTAACAAGCTCTACATTAAACTTATCATCAATCCAATACTAGTTTCCACTGTTTTTATTTGTACATGTTCAACTGATGTAATTTGTAATATTTTAGTTTTTTTGGGGGTAGGATGAGCTTGAGGAAAGGTAATAAAAAAGGTCAATAAAAAGAGAGGGAATTGACAAAAGCAGCACTAACCAGATAGAGGTGGTCAAAGATTAGCGTGGCTTTGTCCATCTGCCCAAGAATAAGCAACATCTCATTGTCAATGAACTCTTTGTACTCTTTCAGGTTGCAGTTCATCTGTTGCTCCAGCACACTACGAATCTAAGGGAAAATACACACAATTTTTCACTCGGTCTTGCTCACATCTGCTTTCAAGATCCATCTCAGACAATCTGATCACAAGAGGTCAGCCAAGACACACTGCAGGATCTTGTGTCTCCTGTGACCACTTACGATCGGATTTTGAGAAGGAGGGCCTGTTGTGACACTTTTTATGCACTCAGCTGACCTCTTTGGACGTGACATTTTCAAGGTCATGGCACATCATGATACTCCTGAGCTTGGCTTTGATTAGACATTCGGTTCTCTCCCTCTCTGTTGGCCTGAGGAACAGAAACATAGCACTACCTAAATCAAGGTTCAAGTCAGAGCATAATTTTAAGGCGAAGGGTATAGCATTTTTCATTTTCACTATTATTATTCAGAAACGTCAACATCACATAGTACTGTACATAATGAACAACATAAACATGCCTTCTGGTTTTTTAGCAAATGAAGAAAAAGAAACAGAATTAAGCATATAACGTTTTTTTTGATGTTATGTTTGTTTGACCATCAGCAACACTGGCTCAAACAACTGCAATTATACATTTCCATTTCAAAACCTTCATCTTCTCAGTTCCTGCAGATGACCACTGGTTATTGATCAGGACTCTAAGCCTCAGGGTTTGCACTCACTTGTCAACGAAAACTGCAGGAGAGTCTGGTCGCAGTGTTTCCAGATCCTGCATGGCGTTCCACTCGTTGATGCAGCTCTGTTCAGAGCCGATACAGCTCTCGTAGTACCCGATCCATGTGAGCGCCATGCCACCAGGGAAATAGTTGTACCTTCGTGACACCTCACATGCTTTGTGTAAAATCTGCAATGCTGACCTGAAGAAAAAGCAGGATGGAAAGAAATGAATCAAACTGTTTCTCAAACTGGTTTTAAATATTTCTTGCAGTGAAAATGTTTGTATTTTTCATCCTCGTTTTACTTTTAGTTAAAACTTTGGTCCTCCTTCTGTTGTCATTTTTATTATTATTTAATGTATCTGTGTCATTTTTATTCATTTTATTTTCATTTTATTTATCATTGTCACTATTATTATTAGTTATGTAAACATAAACGTGTGTGTGTGTGTGTGTGTATACATATATATATATATATATTATTTTTTATCCTGTGTGAAATAAACTGACATTGGTAAAAAAAATGGCCATTATGTCTGAATTCCATATAAATGCCATAATATGTGGTTACAGCAATCATTCAGCAATGTGGTATAGGCCATCACTTTAAACAGGGTTTATATCAAACAACATCTGATGAGATGATATTCACTGCACCATGGTACTGCCACTGCACTTTTTAGAAAGAGTCACCAGATGGCAGTGTGGATTATATTTAAGGATGACAAAACTCCCAAAGCACCTGGGAACATCTAAAAAAACAGTCCACTCACATCATCTTCACCCCCTGAGGAGCTGTTTTATTTCTACCCCAGTAACAAACAAGAGCCTATAATCACCCAGCCAAGCAGACAAAGGCTCTTGTTGGAAAAAACAATCTAATTTGTAACCTGATTTAGAGAGATGACTGTAGGGTTGAATCATAACATGAAAGATTGTGGGATTTTCTTTCTGTTGTTTGAAAGCTTTAGGTTAATCACTTAAATAATCACACAAATCATTCTATATTAGCATTTCCACTACAGACTGAAATGTCTAAAAAGCGAGTTTGAATAGCTCTAGTTCATTATTTATTGATGTTATGTTCTCACCACATGGCCTGGACTGACACTGGCTTGAAGATGTGCGTGCGCCCGGCGGTAGTCACACTGAAGCCTCTGGAGACATGAGAAGAGAGGTTAAATAAGGCCAATGTACCATAAGTCATTACAACCGGTGCATCAAAAGTTGAAGTGTAAGTAGACCAGCAGCAGTAATTCCTTTCTATTCCCAGAGGGGGCAGCACTCACCCATCACCATCTAAATGAATCTTGGTGTCACTCCACAGCGGCAGCACCATCCCGACAGAGCAGTTCTTACTGTAAGTGAAAAAAAAAATCCCTTATTTGACTTAATGAAGTGTGCCTGCAGGAAGTAACAAACCTTTCTGTTTGATGACATGCTAAGCTGTGTTTGAGTTTAAGTCACCTGTCTTTATTGCTGAAGTCCATGCCCAGTAAGATGTTTTCCTCAGTGTCTTGACGGCCGTTTGTGTACACTACCACCATGTACCGCACACGGTCCGACCACGCACTCTCTAACCGCACCGCCTGAGGATTACAGTTGATTGACAAGTTTGGTTCGGGTCAGAACAGGCCGCACATAAACATACACATGCCAAACATATTTAAAAATATTAACATACTGAACTATAGAATAGATGACCTGAAAATGAAAAGTCTGTTTTTATGAACTACGTCACTATATAAGAGAACTGGAGCATATTGAAGACTCTTCATGCAAATATTCCCCATAAGTCTGTCTAGCTCTTCAAACCTTGTGCACTATATATTAACTACTCAACATCCCTCACTGTCAAAAAATATTATAACAAGACTGCCCTATTTAAGCTGTATACACCTCTTTTACTTCTATTGTTGCTCTATTAATTCTTGTTTCTCTTTTTTTGTTTTTTATTCCTTCTGTTGTCTTTATTTGTTATTTTCTTTGGATAAAAGCATCTGCTAAAACACTAAAAATTTAAATAAAAGAAAATAAAAAAATGGAATTTTAAAATGGACAGTAATACCTGAAGTATAATAATGATATAAAATGTGTCTCTTTGTCACACAGACCAACTAAGATTTTGGGATAAACTTTCTTCATCCCATGAGTCACAATGAAGCACAGCTGTGAGCCACCACAGTTCATTAACACTGCAAAATTCTCCTGTTGTGTTCGGCCTGGAATCTCATGAGCTTTAGTGAATAATGACAGAATGTTCTATCTGAAGAAAAATGCAGCTACGTGCGACACAGGTGACTCCAGCATAAGTACATTTCCCCCCCATGGAACAGCAGGCAAGACATTTTAACATGCCTTAACAGAAAGGAAAACAGTCTTCAGGCAACACTTTGACAATGAAACCCATTCAGCCTGACTGCCAAAGCGTTAGTCACTGACAGCGCGTGTTCTCTCACCAGTTTGATGCGATCTTCAGAGCGAAGAATGTTGATCATCACCTGCAGATGCTGAGGTAAGTCACCTGTTGAGTGAAAACATCGTTACAATCCAAACAAAACCATGACGACTGCTTCGTTTACACCCAGTAGAAGAAAAACATCCATAAAAATAAACAAGATAACTAAAGGTGATGTCATATTAGTGAACTAAGGTTTATAAGAGAAGCCGAGCCAAGACGAACGCCCGCTGAGTGATACAAATCAGTCTTTAAATGCTGGGTGGGAAGACAACAGTATGCTTTTGATTAACGCCTTCTGATTTTACAAAGTGTACAAACGCACATGGATATGGAAAAATGAGTTGTTTCTTACTGTATGTCTACACATCTCAGATAATCCTATTTAATTAAATGCTTCGTTATGACATGACTAAGTGACTTTGGGCTGCATTGTGAACAGGCATGTGCAAATAAGTTTTACCCTTTGTGCCAATAATTATAAATCTGATGTCATGTCATTCAACTTACTCTAGCCCCTCCCCTTTTGATGCAAGTCAATAAGAGATCCCAAACAAGATCTGTTTACATTTCATTCTCCTCAACACAGACAGACCAACTCAACTGACCTCTGACTGTGGTGCGGTCCTACCCAAACAAACCTCCTCCTACTCTTGTGAGCTTTGGCAGAATCCATATAGCAAAGATGAAACTGGTGTGGGAGGCCAATCAAAGTGTGCGAGCAGGTTAGGAACAAAGCCAAATAAACTCAAAGCTTGAGAGCCAAAGCCTGTCATGTACACTCAACACAACAGATGATGATCTCTACGGTTTATTGGCTGCTTTGCATTTGACGCATATATGAAAAGAACAGGGTATGTTTTCTCCTCCAACAAAACAAGCCCCTTGGTTTTCTGGGTCTCTATAACAAGAATTTACATAACTTTACATCCTTATCTGATTAAAACTGATATGTAAAAGAATTGCTCGAGCAGCGCTGGGTCGCACAGCAGAGGCATAAAAGTTTTTGAGAATTATCATTATACTTTACAAATTGTTGTAAGAGCACAGAAAAGGGTTACGGTGCATCATGAACTATTATGTACAGAACAAGATGATGAGTAAATAAGGACAGAATTTGCAGTTCTGGATGAGCTATTAGTTTAATAATTATTCTAAATAACGTTTTCTCCATCAGCTCTGATTCATAATTTAATTCCAGGGGTTTTGTCATGAAGAGTCAATCCCTATGACTGACTGCCCTGAAGCAGAACCTGATTTTGCGGAGTTCCGCGTGTCCCTGGGTCAACATCTTTGTTGACCCTGGAACAACATTGTGATCAGATTGAAGAACCATTGAAGAATGATGAAGAACCAGTTTATGGTTTTTGTGAAGTTTAGGCTTACAATCAGTGTTCGGTGCTTGTACATCAGTGTCAGTCATCTATCATTTCCTCTGATTTTAGGCAATACTCATGGGTAGGGTTAGGTTTAGGTGTAGAGATATGGTCAAAACTAAAATTTTGGAATAAAATGTTGTTCCAGGAACACACCTAACTCAAAATCAGGACGTGTGACGCTGAAATAAGATGTGTATAAAATGGAAGTATTCTGAACCTTCATCTGCACCAAATCTACTCATAATAATGAGGATTTAAATAAAAGGTCAAACACACAGCAATTTCCTCTCTTTTCAAAACTGCACCCACTTAAAGGAACAGTTCACCCAAAAGAAAATTCTGTTGTCATTTACTCAGCCTCAAGTAGTTTCAAACCCGCATGAACTTCGTTGTTCTGCTGAACACAAAGGTATTTTGGGTACTATGGAAGTCAACGGTGACCAAAACAGCCTGGTCAAAAAATATCTTCCTTTGTGTTCGGCAGAACAAAGAAATTCATACAAGGTTTAGAACTATTTGCGACAGAATTTAGATTGAACTATTCCTTAAAGGAGTCGTTTTAACCCCAATCAGCATTTTAGAATTATTTCTGAAGGATTGGATGACACTGAAGACTGCAGTAATGGATGCAGAAAATGTAGATTTGACACCACAGGAATAGATTACATTTTAAAATATATTTCAAAATTATTTTAAATTATAATAATATTTCACAGTTTTTACTGTACCTTGCCTGGGTGAGGTACAATACTTCCTTCCAAAACAGATAATTGTGCCGAGAACCCAAACTTCTGGAAAGTAGTGTACATTCATAGCACACCGAACACATCTCAGAAGATTAAGAAAAATGTAATTCCGAATGATATGCCCCATTTAATTGTGCTTAACTTTGTGCTTTACTTGGTCTTCTAAAGAACTCAAACGGACAAGCAGTACAGGTGTGAGTCCATCTGCAAATATTGATGGAGTGTCTAGCTTTAGGAAGTTGGTCAGTGTTTAATAAATCACCACTGATGCTATTTTTGAGTGTCTGGCTGCCGGCGCCATGAGAATGCAAATAGAGGTGACTGATGACGTCAGTCGAAAATAAATTACAGGACAAAAATAAGGAAATCTGTGTCATCAACATCTAAAAAGCAAGGACGTTTAAAGACATCAGCGTGGAGAGAAGATATTTTAGAGCTTAACTTACATTTAGAACGAGCACCGAGGATCTGCTTCATGGATAAATGTTAAACTGTAAGAAGGTCTTGTAGCTGAGCAATTCTCACTGTCAGAGAACATTTTGTACTTAGACGGTCACAGAGGAAGAGAAACCCTACATCGTCTAGTCTAAAAGAGACATCCGCAGTTTCTCAACGGAGACAGCTGACTTCACCTTTTAGTGCAAATGCAATTGTACTTCTTTCAAACCATCTAATTCTCGTAATTTCATTCCAGATCTTCTAGACTGTCTGCACAAGTCACTTTTAGGAAGTCTTGTTCTTCTTGTGATTGATGGGCAGCTAAGTTATTATTCGTTGAGCTCATGACTCAAGAGATGCTCCAACCCCACAAGCCCCGAGGTCAGACTGTATGTAAAAACAAAACCGCTCGTCAAACCTGCAACAACTCGCTTGTGATTAGCACTGCTGATGCGCTCAAACCGGTCAAATCGAAACTTCACATCCCAACAAGAAGCCAGGCGATAACATTAGCCAACTGACAGAGCAGATGCTTGATAATATCAGGGGTTTACACAACAGAAAAAAGTCTAAACCTGCTGCGATATGACGAGCTGACTGAAAGCGTGGCGAGGTAGTCGGTGCATAAAGCCTAAGGACTTGTTGTGTCTGCATGGTGTTTTTGTTCCTCTCATAACAGATTCAGTTCGCCCGGAGCAAGCATACATTCTTCTGTTCAGCAGTAAACGTGTCCTTTAGATTAGCGTGTTTAATAAATTCAACGTGTCACGCGTGTTAGAAAATGCTGGTTGGATAGCAGATCTGTTTGTGCTGAGAAATTCCTTGATTCATTGATTGGTTTAATGTCTCAGATCAATTGCATAAATTACAAAAAAAAAATGCAAATAGAAAAAAATTAAATAAAACATTGCATTTTCAAATTCTTATTGTTGTTAAAATAGTAATTGGAAAACTTCCAATCTGAAATATTGAAATCATTATATTTGAAAATATTTGTTGCTGCTATATGATATAGCTTATCTATATATTAAAAGGTATAATTTTACCAAAACACATTTTTATATTTTTGTATGGTATATTGCTGGTTTATAAATTGGTTGTCATAACTGTTTTTCAGTTTGCATTTTCGTATAAGAAGATTATATATTTTTATATATTTGTAAAGCCAAATAATTAATTGCATCCAAAATAAAAGTTTTTGTTTACAAAATATGTGTGTGTGTGTTCCATGTATTATTTATTATATATAGAAATACAAAAACATGCATGTATACATTTCTGAAAAACATAGTATATGTAGAATATAAATTATATGAATATATGCATGTAAATAGGCCTACATGTAAATATTTTCAAAATATATACTACATGTGTGTGTGTCTTTAAACATAACGAACTCGAAAAACTGCTAATATTATGTATATAATATTATGAGACCATCAAAAAATTATATTAACATCATAAAAAAAGGGGGAAAGGTGTTTTTATATTTTCTTTCTGAACAAACAGGAAAGTGTTATCTCTGTATTAATATATCTGCACCATAAACCACCAGGAAACACATAAAACAGAGTGACATCCCATGTGTCCTGTCTATAAGAAGTGATGTTTTCACAGTGCCAAAGTGCTGAGCTAAACTGCTAATCTGGCTAATCCACACACACACACACACACACACACTTGTCTGGGACACGCTTAGCCAGCACCGAGTCTGTCCATCAGCACCTGCTGTCCAATTTCTGAATTTCTCTCTCAGGACAGACACAGCAGGCCAAAATGTTGTACTTGTTGAATTTTTGGCCGTTCATCTAAACGTGTGATGCGAGGAGACTAAGTGCAAGCATGGACTCACCTGCATGTTTGTGGTGAGGATGACCTCTCTGACCCTGAGGACAGCTGCCCTGCTGCAGAAACAGAGCAGCCCCTTTGACCATGAAGAAGCTTTCGCTTAGACTGTAAAACAAAAAAGAAAGGGGAGAGGAGACAATGTTAGGAACATGGCCAACAATGAAACAAAACACGCTCGTGTGATATTTCAGAGAACGCATTATAACCGAACTCACAGAAACCTAAAAGTTGTAGACTTGGATTTTGGGAAAACACAACGCACATGTTGAAAAATTAGCAATGATTTCTGAAGGATCATGTGACAATGAAGACTAGAGTAAAATTCTGCTTTACCATCACACACATAAATAACATTGAGAAATATATTCAAATGAAAGACAACTATTTTAATTTGCAAAAAATATTTCACAATAATATTGTTTTTACTGTATTTCTGATCAAATAAATGAGAGGTTTCTTTTCAAAATAAAATAAAAAATGGTGCCGTCAAATAATGAATCACGTAGAAAAAACACATACGCTTTTTGCTTGCATATGCATGTTCTGTGCATATTTATTACGTATATATAAATACAAACACAGAGTATGTATTTTGAAAATATTTGCGTATTTACATGTCTAATATAGATTACGAAACTATATAAACTTAATATAATTCTGAAATATATACATGCATGTGTGTGTATTTATAAATGCATAATAAATATACACAGCACACATATTACGTAAACAAACTTTTATATCGGATATGATATCGGATATTGGAAGTCGTTTCGCAGCACTAATAAAAAGACAAAATCTTTGAACAATGTATAAATAAGTGTAGAGTGAAAAGCAGTCACACTTTATTTTAAGGTCTAATTCTCTCCATGAACAAACCATTCACAACTTTGTATAAATAAACAGGACAATGTGGTAAGCTAGTAAGCAACTAGTTCATAGTAAGGATTGGTCACTAAACTAAAGTGTCACCAAAAGCACTATGCAAACAAAGTTGACAAGACATAAAAATCTATTATTCAGTCACAATAAATTTATGATAAACATACAGTATGTGGACATCCATCTATTCTTTCCATATAAAAATGAACGAACTATGACTGCACATCTTTAAAGGGGTTGAATTTTGCATGTTATACAAGCCATCTCACCATCACTCACCTGTATGCTCACGACAGGTGCTTTAAGTCTGTGATTTCAGGTGCGGCAGTAATTAGCTTCACATGCAGTTAAACACACTTCTGGAAATGTGAACCACCTAAGGCTCACTATTATTCTAATGCACTGTGGCACAAGTAAACCTCACCGAAATGACAGGACTACAGCTGGTAAGGTGAGAAACGCTCTCAATATCTTGCAGAGATGACCAAGCTGTCAAGAAAACACTCTTGTCTATTATCAGACTGTCACAGCAGGGCAGGGCAGGGACGTGACGTTAATTAGACTGCAGACGGCGGAGTAGTACATGACTTTGGTTGAAAGTTTAATGAACTTGGTTGTGTACATGTATACATGGCCTCTCCCTGCCCTTGGATTTGTTCTGTATACATCATGTGTATTTATTAACAACAACAAAACAAAGAGAGAAACTAAGAGGGTGACAGTAAATACCGTGCAGAATATTTTGTACGTATGTACAGTATATACTGCATACAAGCAATGCCTTTAACCGTAACAGCAGACAGCGTCAGTAAATATAAAGACTTTCTATTGCACTTCATCCATAATTTTTGTCATAACTGGCTAAACATTAATAACTGACAAATACAAAACAACCTACAGTGCCCACATGCGTGTCATATACATGTCAATGACTTGTCAGACAGCAAGCTGTTGACTGCGGCTCCATTCATACAGTTAAATCACTCTCCTGAATATTTAAAGCACTCGCAATCAGTTAAAGAATGAAGCTGTCACTCTTTTATAAGAGAACTGTTTATCAACAGAACTGTGATTAGGACTGGTCTGCTTGCATGAACACATCCTGGACCACAAAACCAGTCAATCTTTCAAAACTGAGATCCATACGACTCTGAAAACTGAAGAAATATATATATATATATATATATTGAGGAAAATCTCCTTTACAGTTTTTTAAATGGAAGTTGTTAGCAATGCAGATCACTAATCAAATATGACGTTTTGATATATTTACAGTAGGAAATTCATAATGTAGTATCATAATTGAACATGATCTTTCCTTAATATCCTAATGATTTTTGGCATAAAAGAAAAATCAATCATTTTGTTGGCTGTTGCTTCAAATATACCTATGTATGACTACTACTGCATATTTATTTCTGGTCATTTTTCTAGATAAATAGAAATCATGTTAAATAGTTAACTGCAGCAAGACAATGATTTTCTGCTAAGATGTTTTTAGGCCAACTAATTTTGAAAGTATGTAGTTTTGCACATCCCTATTCCACATCTTGCATTAATTATTTAAGTGGAAATGGAAATTGTGATTAAAAAAAAGAATAATAATCAAACTTATTACAAGTAATGCAACCTCTCAAACACACATATTCAACTATAGTGCATTAACTGGAAAGCTAGCTAACTCTGGATGGTTAGATGGCTCAAAACCATCATGGTCTAGGCAGGCAAAACATTTCAGGGTCACATTGTTTTCTCGGCCTGCTGTGGCTGTGACCCTTTGCTGACTCATCCCTCTAATTTTTCCTGACTGGACTTCCAGTGTCTCAGCATTCAGAGGAGCAACTCTCACATGATAAGCAAACGGCAACAAAACTGGTATTGTACCCCCGACCCCCCGCCCCACCGGTCTCTTTATTTCTCTCCTACTTCCTCCTCCTCCCTTTCTCTTATTCCCCTTCTTCAACTTTCTCACCCTCCCTCCAAAGGCCTCGAGGGTGTCAGCAGATCACAGAGGCTTTTGTTTCCATCCT
This sequence comes from Enteromius fasciolatus, assembly GCA_032361145.1. Lineage (NCBI taxonomy): Eukaryota > Metazoa > Chordata > Actinopteri > Cypriniformes > Cyprinidae > Enteromius > Enteromius fasciolatus. The sequence continues at coordinate 2,260,545 of JAUMHR010000049.1, read as the reverse complement.
CCTCTCTTTTGTTTCTGCTCTCTCTGCTGCGTTCTCTCTCTGTCCGCCCCTCGGAGCAATTTATGTGAAGGCTGGAAGCAGCTCAGCGCCATTGGGCTGAAGGATTGAGTCATGACTGAGAGACAGACAGCTGTAAATGACGATACACAAGCCCGGAGCAGAATACGCTCATCTTCAAGGCTGTAATTATGATGTGAGTAAGAGTTTTGAGAAGTAACCGCTCTCAAACGCCTCTGTCCACGTTTCACTTTCACGCAGATGGATACGTGGTACCTGATGTAGGATCAACAGCCCTGTGGTAAAAAAAAAAATAATAATTTGCACCACAAATATAAAGCTGTCAACTTTCTTTATTGATGAATATCGCCAAAAGTAACTCAGGGATACTGTAAGAAGTACTGTATATATACAGTATTGTGTGTGTGTGTGTGTGTGTGTATACATACATATACAGCTCTGGAAAAAAATAAGAGACCACTGCAGTTTCTTTTGGGTTTTAAACTGTTCATCTCATCAATACACCACCAATACAAATCAATGCACGTTTGTGTCATTTTTTTGTGAGCTGTGTCTTTGAAATATTAAGGATAGAAGCAACTTGACGCTCACTGAGTCCTTGTGCCAGTAAAGCTAGGATTGAGGCCTTTTTTCTGGATTTAAAACCTTTCTTTTCACTGTTTTTGGCATGTTTAGTGTTTATTTTTACATTTCTAATGACTTTTGAAAGACTTCTAGCATTTTTTACCATCCCACTGTTTACACTGCAAGAGGATAGTGTTGATTACAGCAGTGCTTTTTATACTTTTCCCATTAAATACAATTGGATTCAGGTGCTCACCAAA
>JAUMHR010000049.1:2183228-2200661 GCA_032361145.1 Enteromius fasciolatus | reverse complement strand
TAAAACACATCTGTATTACTCTAGGGATGTTGGAAAATGAGCCTATTTCCAAAAAAAGTGGAGTGTTCCTTTAACACCTGCTTGTTTTGGATCACATAAATGACGTAGATTACATGTACATTCTTGTGTTCACAGAAGTTTGGAATACACTTTGATTTTGATCTGCTTTACTATTCTTGCTTAAACGGCCATTTTAGCCTTGCGTTACAGATCAGATACATGAAAAATGATACTTGAGATTTGATATACTTTCTGATTGTGGGTCCAACAAAGGTTTCAGACCCGTAGCTCTTCTTGTTCAATCATAGGATCAATACTTCATTGTGATTACAATGTTATAGTACTTTATAACAGGTTGAGAGCTATAGCAGAGGAGTGTGGTTAGAGGATGAAGAAACATATTTTATACAACAATTTCTTAATGAAAAATAAGTAATAGCACTGATGATTTTCATTTCTTTGCATGGATATTAGTGTCCACAGAAAACCATGTAGGCAACGACACCAAAGTTAATAATATAGATTCTCTCTATATAATAAATATAGCATGTATTTTTCTGTACAGTCCACAGACAGCAAGAATACATCAAGCAGACAAGGCCTTGTGGTAGTGATTGTGAGTTGTGCCGGTCCACACACACACACACACACGCGTGCGCGCACACACACACTCCAAAACAAACATCAAATCTAAAAAATAAATCCTAATGCCAGGTATTCAGAGGATAGCTGAAAACATGACACCAATGCACTGAAACACAGTACAGACTCAAACATGACACAAACCCATAGAAAACCCAAATTATTTTTCCGTTCTGTAACACAAAGAACTTTAAGGACGATATTTTCAGTTCTAAATCTAATACCTAGAGGCGTTCATTGGAAATGTCCAATAACATACTGTGTGTGATACAATAACCTGATCTGATTCAGTGAAGCAACTCACAGTAAACACACTGACTCGGAAATAAGCAGGTTACACAGAAACATGCAGAAGGTCAGTCGACAGAAAGCACAGCGCCCTCTACTGCTACAGTTGTACACAGGAAAATCTACATGATATTAAAAGTGGCACATCAGAATACTAATAAAGTGTGCAGGTCATTCAGAAGCCTTGAGGAGGCGGTCACACTAGATTTTAAGCATGTAAAATCATCCCTATTTATGGATTTATTTCAGACGTCACAATAAATATCTGTAACAGGCTTGTTTTTCCATTAATTAATGGAATTAAATGTACTACAGTTTCCCATGGCATTACAAAATCAAACATCATTTTAATTAAAATCTGTACGCAGCGCATGATGGAAATTCTATGCACTACTGTTCAAAAGCAAGGTAAGCTTTTTTATTTTTATAAAGATATGAATACTGTTATTCACAAAGGAATAATTTAATGCATCAACATTGACAGTAAATACACTTATAATGTTACAAAAGGTTTATATTGTAAATAAATTATGTTCATTAGTATTTTCCACAAACATATTAAACAGTGTAATTGTTGGTAATGTTTCTTGACTTCTAAAGTACCATGTGAAACCTGGAGTAATGATGCTGAAATTTTGTTTTACAGTAAAGTTATTACTGTACTTTTGATCAAATAAATGCTGCCCCGTTTTGCATTAGAGACTCAATCAGACTGATCCCACACTTTTGAACAGTGGTGTATGTGAAAGCAAATGGAGCATGAAATCTAATGTGAGCGCCTCTTAGCAGTAAAATGCACCCGACCTGAACTCCTGAACTATTGATCTAGTTCAAAACCTAGTGTGCTGCCTATATAGGCACCATTTTAAGGCATCATAGGCACACTTCTGCAACATTATGCTGCTTTTTTAACATATGTTCTTTTGGTCAAATTCTAAGGCAGAATCACACGAATGAAGAAAATGTTAATAAATACTTGTTTTCACCGATAAGTATCAATAAACGTGGAAATTATATGGACTATTCTACCCAGAATGTGTGTGTTCAGTGTGTTTGTGTGCTATGTATTGTATAAATGTCATTATATTAACTTAAAAAACACCAAATTCTTCTGGAATTAAATTGAAAACAAATCAGTCTCTTCTGATGTTCAGTTTCTGTAGGCAGTAGACAGCAAGGCAGCTCACTAGGTTATGGAACAGAGCCTATGAATCACTAGAGACTGGTAATCCAGTGATGACCACTCACTAGCAGCGTCTGCTTATAAAATTCTATGTACTACAATTTTCACCTGATTAAAGAGCCGGGTGACTCAATTAAAAACTGCACACTGACCGATTCTAGCCAGATCAAGGAGTTTGGCATTTGAAGTGTTACCATAAGCTTGAAGCTCATTAGGCTTTGGCCAAACGTTCGCTGTTGTTCTGTAGCAAGGGCTGATGGGTTACACTGTGAACACAACAGAAGTTTCAGCGTTACTTGTTCTCTATGAGCGTCTGCACTTTGCACACCAGGTCTCGAGCCAGAGTCAGAATTTGCTTGATATTGTGATGCTCAGCCATTTCTGAAGAAAAACAAAAACAAAGGTGATGTAAAGGGATATGAGAAAGCATTTATTCAAACGACCTGACTATTCGGCTTAATAATCGAAAAATAAATGTATTAATCCTATAGCAATTTCTTCACTTTTAATTGCGTGTACGTCTCAGAGTAGCTAAGATCAATGCAACTAAATGAAAAAACTGAAATGAGAAACAATGTAACTAATGTGTGTAAATAAATCACTTCATGCATTGTGAAATTAATACAGAATTTTACTGTTTAAAACTAGTTAAATGTAACTAACAAATTGATACAACTAAGTGAAAATTAATCTATTTGTACTTATTAATTACTGTTGCATTTAACTACATCAGAACATAAAATAATTAAAAATGAATTTAAATGACTTTTTGTTTGTCAGTTTAGTAATTGATTTTTGGGCTATTTTAATGGCACTACCAGTTCTTCATAAACAGGTTGTGAATTGGAATTGCGTTTGCTAATATTGACTATGATTATACAAAACTCTTTTTTTAGATTTGAAATGTTTGTGCGTGTTAGGTTACACTGTATATCTATTATATGCTTGTTGCTGATGTCTTTGCATCAATTTTTTAAATAGAGGTTTATGACATTGAGATTTATGTTACTATACCGAATATATAATCACCATTGAAAAACTTGATGATGTCTGTGAAGTCCATATTGTTTTCTAGAATGATGTCTCTGTATATCTCCACCAATGAAAGAGCAATAAAGAGCACAAAGTGGCTGGAGGAGACACACTTAGCAGCCCAGATGACTTCCCAAACAGCAAACACATCATCATACACCAACTCTGTGGAATTGAAATATGTAAGTTAGGCAAAGAAACATTTTAACTGTTCAAAATATCCTGTTTCAGTTATAGTACAAACAGGATGCATGGACAGCAGGGGGAGCTCTAATTTCTGAATTGGTTTGTTAGCTTGGCCCTGGATAGAAGCTCACATTATAGTTTTTAATATAACAGGGCTCTAATGAGATTAAATATGGCTCTCATCAAGCACATGGCCATTAATGTGAGTAAAGCTCTTTGCTTAGCTGAATATCCTTATAATAGGTTTTAAATGACTAAGTCACAATTGACAAAAGGCAATGCAATTGCTAATTATGAGATTGAGCATTCATTAAGCCAAATATGGCTTCATTTCACTGCAGATGAGAACAGAAGACATTTCTTTCTTCTCTAGTGTCACATTGCATGCTAAGCTGGATCAAAGGCATATTTTTTCCTCATTATGTTGTATTTGCATGATATTGTCACCTCTTTTAAAGTCAAGAAGAAACCAGCGATAGCAGAAGTAGAAGTGTGTGTAGTCTCCGTTCTGATGCATTAGCTCAAACAGCTCTGCGTCTAGAATCTAATTACACACAGAGAAGAGTGAAAAGATCAGTCACATCCACATGCTACATTTAAAGGGCAGTTTTCGGACGAGCGATGTCAAGAGCAGACGTTTGACCTGGATGAGAGATCTCATGTTGGCGAAGTGTGTGTCCATCGCACCTCCGTGAGGAAAATTTTGATTCATCCTTTTCATTAGTTCAGTGAAACAACTGAAAGCCATGGCCTCTACAAGATTCAATAAAAACAAATAAGGAAAGCTAAACATACTTGTTTTAAACAGTGACATGACCTCAAAAACAGATGAAGAACAGCGGTTTTAACAGAGACAGACTCACCATCATCTAGAATAACTAGCAAGGGAGCGAGCAGGTCGCACATGCCTTGGACATATCCAATTTCCAGGTGCTGCCAGATATAACTGCAGAAATGGACAAGTCATTATATGCGTTGGTCAGGGATATTTGAGCTACATCACAACACCAGGTGTTCTGAGGGGGTTAATGTGCTTTGACATGCAGAGCTCACTTCCAAGTCTAACGTAATATTCTGGCCCCGAGATATGACTATGACAATCTTCACAGTCAGCTGGAAGTGCCAGCCCAGTTCTGGGGATGGCACTCCAGCACCCAACGAACTTTCTGTGGTTTATGTCTGCTTTCATGCCTGGACTCACGCTCACGAACTCATTCTGTTTTCATCCCGGACTTTCATTCATGTCTCTGTGTTGTCACGTGTGTTCATTCATGTCTCCGCCTCATTCATCAGTCACCACAGAAATTCATTGTCTAGCTCCACCCATTGACCCAGTTTCTTGTGTATTTAACCCGGAAGTTTTTGTCTGTTTCTCACGGTCCATTGCACTGTACACCTGGTTCTTGTTTATCGTCAGTATTCGTGTTCTCCTGTCTTGTTTATTGGATTTCCTGTTACTGATTTACGCCTGGATTTTAACTACTCTTCTGCTCTGTCTCTGTCACTATTGTTCTGCCGTCATCGACCTTGCCCGTTTGTACGTTGAGATTTGTCTATTAAACAGCTGCATGTAAATCCGCACGCCTCTCGCCTCCTCCATCGTTACAATAAGTTACCTTTAAAAATAATGAATGACAATGTTGCATTACACCCTGAAGAAATTAATTATCTTACGCTTGCGCTACTTTTTAAATCTGGGCAGGGCCTGCTTGTTTGTTTTTAATACATGTAAAACCCTTTATTTAATTATTGCGAGTTCTCAGTTTTTATTCATGTTGAGAATACTGGATCTGTTACTCATTTGAAAAAGTACCCCAGATATTTTTTGTAAATTAAAAAATAATGCATTACTTTACTAGCTAGTAGTTAGTAATCTAATTCCATAACACGCGTTACTTGTAATGCGTTACACCCAACAAGTGAGTAAAAAAACCACAAAAAACCTCAAATGAATCGTTACTCACGTTAATAATATACAGATGTAATCCTTAGCATCATTATTTTTGTTTTGATCATTAATCAAATTATAAATGTTAGTAAAGTTTAACTTGTGAGCATTAAATGATGATAAAGGTCATCTAAAATGTAAGATACAGTGAATTAGCATGAGCAATTAAATATTCTATATCAGCCAACATATACACTACCATTCAAACCTTTGGGGTCAGTAAGATTTGCATCACAGGAATAAATGACTAATTAATTGCAATAGTTATTCGAAATTATAATAATGTTTCACAATATTACTGTAATATTACCAAAACAACTGAAAGCAGAGCACAAGGCCACTAAAGCAATGATTTTATTACCTGCACATGATGTTGCGCAGTTTCTCCAAGTTAGCAGGAGTGAAGTACCAGTAATTTCGGTCACAGCGCTGAACGTCTTTATCAATGCGGTGCAGATTTAGAGTGTACAGGTCCAAAAGCTCTTGCTGCAATTACAAGAGTGAACAGGTTTATACAGATAATCTAGTTAACGAAATTAATATGTCTCTGAAACACATGCTTACAGAATAAGTGGTGCCTATAGAGGAAACTGGAGAGGTGGCTTCATTCTTCCCAGCGTTTACAGCCAGCGAGTCCAGCTGTGGGCAAAGACTCTCCATCTCCGGTTCCTCAGAGTCCATTCCTTCAGAGCTGGGCTTTCTTCGAGCTCCCTCCAGCCTGAGCTCGCATACAGGTACAGCTGCCTGTTCATTAGCCTTGCTTCTGGGTGAACTCTTCCTTTCCCAAGCCATGGACACTTTAGCTGTAGGAATTTCCTCCATTTCAATTGCAGAGGGAGACTCGTCTGACTCCGTTGCGTCTTGGGCTTCACCCATCTCTCGTGTGCTAAAAGCTTCGTGCACCAACGGGACCACTGTCTCCTCAATTACTGGAGCGTTCCTCTGCATTTCTTTATGTGTGCCTCCTTTTAAATCTTTCCATTCTCTTTGCTCTGTACCAATGGATTTTGCGAGAACTGATGTTGCTTTCCTCTCTACTATTGTTACAGCTCCGCTGGGTAAATCATTGGTCTTCATAGTCTTGTTCTCATTCTCATTACTTGGTTTTAAAGCTCTTTGTGTGCTAGTAACATCGTTGGCATCATCCATGCACGTCTTGCTTATTTCATTGGTTTCTTTCTCTGTATCGTTGTCCTTTGGAACAGACACCAGTGTGTCAGCTACAACCTTCTGCTCAACTGGATCTAATACCTTATGATCTTTTGTTACCAAAGGTTCCTCTCGAATTGCTCTAATATCTTTAATTCCCATGTGGGACCTTTCAGTGTCCACACTTACCCGATTCTCATTCCTCTTCGATTCCTCGACCTCTGTCACTTTGGGGATTTCTGACTCTGTCAGTGCTTCATTTTCTGATGTCAAAGTCCTCTCTGGAGATTCGCCCACTTCCATTTTGGTCATGCTGCCGCGAGCTGCTGCAGGAGCCTCAAAGGCATCTCGAGCCATTTTCAACCCCTCAGGCTCAACCTCTGACCTTTTATCGGAAAGTCTTTCTGTGTCCCTCTTGCTTTTCTCTGATATTGCCACAACTGCATCCAAAGACAACACTTTGTTAACCTCAATACTACTATATTCTCTCACAACCAGTTTCTCAATCGATTTGGTCTTACCTTCCTCAGTCACCTTTCCTTCCTCTCCAGATGAACTAGCAAACCTCTCCTTTGATACTGCTAGTTGTGGTTGAGCTTTAAGGCTTGGGTCATGTATGCCGCTGTCCTCTGTGCTCAAGGAGTCCGACTGGCCAGAAGTAACGGAGAAGTTTCTGGAAGAGGGTAGACCGGAGTCTGGAGAACTTGTGCCATTTTGAGGTGTTCCGTTTGAGGTTTTGGAAACCTGTTTGGCATCTTCACTCTTGGGCTCGGACTCAATCTGGTCGACCTCTTCCACGGACTCAAAAACCTGGAAAAACAAACCAAACGGAAGAAAGCTAATCCAGGGGATGGGGTTTTGGGAAGTGAAGAGCTACCAGTAAAAGAATGAGCAACATCAGCCATTTGGAATCACATGCAATTTCAAATAAAATAAAGTGTAGGGAAATATCGACTTGTACAAATATTCATATAATGGCCACAACATCCGTCTGAAGCTTACTTGAGTACTGCTGCTGGAGTCGCTCTGCAGCCTGGAATCTCTTTGCCTGCCTGAACTACAGCTCTGCGAAGACTGAATGACAAACACAACACATCCCTCAGTAAATACTACATAAAATCAAAAATCTGGACTGGAAGTCTTTAGTGTCTGGCAACAAAGCATTTTTGTCTTAGAAGGTCACTCTAAAACACTCACCTCATTACTGATGGTGGAGTCACGGTGCATTATTCTCTGTGTGGTGCTATCTATACTCGCCCCAGATGAACACTTGGCTAACGCCACAGCATGCTGTTCTTTTTCTCTCTGCCTAACAATGGCCTCACACCCCAGCCATTCGCTCATTGTCTGCTCGTAGCACGCTCGCATTTGCTCATCCACCTGCAGAGTATAGGAGACGGCAATATCTTACAATGAAATCCACTCAATCAAATCACTGATTCTTAAACTACTTGAAATCCAATTAATCTTGCTTTGGAAAGAAGTTGGCTAAAAAAGAACCTAAATGTTTGTTGCATATATCAGAGGTAAGGAAATTAATAGACTGGATGAAGTATTTGCCTATTGCAGGACAATGACAGGAAATTGTAAAGAGCATAAAGTCATAGTCACATTATTTTTGCAGTTTAAAGTTGTTGCATGAATAACACTGTGAAATCTTGCGATCTTCCATGTACAATTTAGACTAGCGATGTAAACGGCGAATTAAAAAAACAAAATGCACTAACCTCTTTTCTCTCAGCCTCAGACATCCCAAATTGGTAATGGCCAAGCAGGAAAGGCCAGACCTCTTTACGCAAAGAAGGCTCAACTCCACCGAAATAAACTAGCCGCAGTAGCTCCTTCTCCTCATATGTCTGCAAAAGAGCACAAAATGGTCAAATTCATTTGTCATTTTATTATCAATAAATCCATTTGTGAATGTTTTTTAAAAGATGTTTCTTATGCACATCAAGGCAGCATTTATTTGATAAAAAATACAGGAAGAAAAGTAATATTGTGAAATATTATTACAATTTAAAACAAAGATTTTCTATTTTAATATACATTCAAATCAAATTTATTCCTGTGATGCAAAGCTGAATTTTCAGATTCATTACTCCAGATCTTTCAGAAATCAGTTTCAAAACAAATATTTGAACACACAACTATTGGCAACATTGATAATTCTAATAATAATTCAGCATATTAAAATGATTTCTGAAGGAGCATGTAACACTTTAGACTGGAGTAATGGCTCATATAAATTCAGCTTTGCATCACAGAAATAAATTATATTTTGAAGTTTATTAAACCATTATCTTAAATTGTAATACTTCACAATATAAGATTTTTTCCTGTATTTTTCTTTAATTAAAAAATGCAGCCTTTATGAGCATAATAAACCTATATATATATATATTGGTTTGCTTGTTAAAGAGCATAAATTAGTCTGCCAGTATAAGCACACTAACGACCACAGCCATAAGGGTACTTCTGTATAGATTTTACATTGATTCGCAACCTTTAGTGCCGCCACTGTGGCACTCAGCCTCTCAGCACTAGTCATCCAAACATATTGTTTATGTGATGAGAATGAGAGAACTGTGATTAGGGACAAATGAATATAAATGAGTGTCTGGCGAAGACGTTCATTTAAACGTGTCTGTTTTGGACTCCAGGCAGATGTGTGTGTGTGTGTGTGTGTGCATGCTTACGCTGCAGTCTTGAAGAAACTTCTGCCACACTTCTGTGGTGAGGCCTCTGTAGGCGTCACTGGGCACATCTGGCTCCACAATAGTGTGATTGACAAGGCCAGACAGGTGAGTGCGTACCGTGGACAGGTGACGGCAATACGCCAGCCCTGAGAGGGCAAAATTTGAGACATTTGAGAATGTGAATGTCGCCTTTGATGGAAAAATATGGTGTAGTGAGACTATAAATTTATGAGTAATGGATACAAACATCCATAGAAAGCCCGAGAGATGATTTGGTTCTTCATGTTGTCGCACAGCAACTTCAGAGGGGTCCTGCAAATATAAAGATAATATAACAGTTATATTAATTTAGATTTATTTTATATTTATACATTTAGATTTTCTTTTGCACAGAACATCTATAGGTTTTACATATAAACAAGGCGTTACTTGAGAAGCAGTACCCAGTTATGATTTTTGAGTGGATTTCTAATGTAAAAACAACACTAAAACTACTCAAACGATTAATCGGATTAATCGCATCCAAAATATAGGCATGTAAATATTTTCAGAAAAGATACACTGTATGGCTCTGTATTTATACATAATATATGCATATATATATATACATACACACACAATAAATACTAAAGTAATAAAGTAAAGTAAACTCACATATATTATGCAAACAAAAACATATTTTGGATGCGATTAATCACGATTAATTATATGACAGCACTAAAAAAAATAACACAACAATAATAATAATAATAGTCATTGCAGTAGTAGTACATTTCTACCCAAACTAAATAAAAATTCTACTTTGTACCTCAAAATGAATTATAAAGTTTTTCATTCTGTCATTGTACCTTTCATGATTGCATCCATTGGGCGGTGCTCCCTCAGAAAAACTACTCTGTGAGCAGGAAGAGCAAGATGATTTCCTTGGTGTTGGGTGCCACATGTTTGCTCCCTGATCTATCAATTCCGGTGCCACTAACAGATAAACACACACACAGAATAATCTGATTATGCATTAAACATCTGGATACAAAAAGTACCTTAAGTAGCCAAAAGCAGAGCAACAAGACCCACTATTACACCCAGCTTAAAACAAAAGAGAAAATATTGCAATAATATCAATCTGCACAGATTTAATGAAGTAATAATGGCTGCCGTGACACTCAGAATTAACAGGATCACATTTCAGGTCAGATCTAAAAGCCACTATTACTGTTACAAACACGTATGGTCATTATAAATTTCAAGTCTAAACCATTAGCCCACAATTATCCAAGGGTCACTAAATGTCAACGGGGGAGGATTCCTGAACAAAACAGAAAACTCACACTGGCAACTAAGTGATCGCTTGCAGACGTAGAGGCCATAAAAGCAAACATAAACCAGGAAGAAGTTGGCGTGTCAGACAGACACATGAACACATAAATGACTGGTGACAGGGAGAATTACAGCTGAGCTCTGGGGAGGACGGGGACTCTCCCGGGGAGCTGCAGTGGTGCTTGGGTATCACCAGCATCTGGCGTTTAGGAGGCCACAGCCCTCTCGAGGTCAGGGAGAGAGATCGGGCCAGGAGCACAGTGCCCAGTGAGAGATGGGAGGAGTGGGTAAAAGTCACTGTAATGAGTCAAAACATTTCCGTAAAACCTAAGGAATGATTATGACCGATGGTACATAGAAATGGATAATAACCGATATGACAAACAATACATAGATGCACACAAGAGGTCCTTTTTCCTATAATTCACTTCTAAAAGCTGATATGAATAATAGCTGTGCCATAATTGGGAAACTGGCTCAAGAGCTTGTTTGATATCATTCAGTCTCTTACCAAATTCTGACTGGCTGTTTGGGAAAACAATGCGGAAGACATAATCTGTTGCTTCTTCCTCTTCTTTGTCTGAGACAGAGTCTGAGGATCCCTGTGGACATCTCTTCTTTAGTTTAGGAAATACCTTACCCTGCAACAAGAAAAGCAAAGCATCAGTTTGAGATGATCGGCAGTCTGGAACAAATTATTCTTTCTGTTTATAATTTATTTGTAACACACAAAATCAATAGCAATTGACAAATTAATCAATCAAGACAAATTGCAGCACAGCGAGAGATCGTAATTGATCTCAATGTTACGCAAAAAATCTGCATAGCATCTGTAGCTCGTTTGTTTTTAAAGAAGAGTCTTATTTGCTTACAAATACAGTAAAACAAGAATGGTTTCTACTTTCATTGGTTTTAAAATGTTATTTATTCCTGTGGTTGCAAAGCTAAATATTCATTCGTTTCTCCAGTGTCACATGATCCTTCAGAAATTATTCTATTATTATTTCTATATTATTCTGTTTATGCCGATATGGTGAATAAGAAATGGTTTTATTGTTATGAATGTTGAAAAGACTTGCTGTGCAATATTTTTGTGGAAACAGAATTCTTTAAGCAAATAAATATTTAACTGAAAATAAATGTTTTGTAATAAATGTCTTTAATGTTACTTTTAATTGTATCCTATACTGATTTCTTTTATAAAGAAACTCTTATTGGCACTGTACTGTACTGAGTGTTATGTACGAATTGTCAAAATATACAAAAAAAGTTTAAAAGACCGTGATTCAAGGGTCATATTAAACAAAGTTGCCTTAGACTAAAACAATGGATACTAATAAAAAATACTTGGTCAAATAATGGCACGGTTTTTCACTTAACATCTTAAAATGTTACAGTTCCACAAACGCTGAAAAGTTATAATACTAAAGTGTCGGTCTGAACATACTTTACATATTCTGATATTGTGTACAGAAGGATAAAATTTTGCACAGATCACTTTCTTACCTTTCCTCTCTGGGACCACAGCGGCGGGTCTAACTGACCGTGAGGCAGCAGACCATTTTCCAGACAGGAGAGGAACTGTAGGAGGTGACCACCACGAGGAAAACGAAGCGGAGGCCTCTGAATCCCATCTTGACTAACCAGAACCACTGTTCCCCCACAGTCCACTGCAGACGAAAAAATTAATAAGAATGTGATATGTTAATTGGCAATTAAAAGACACAGCATTATGTATATTATTAAGTTAAATACTTGGATGCTTTGTACATGGTTAACTCTTCTGTGCCATGCAACATATGTAACCGTATCTGCTATCAGAATAATTGTGATATTCTTAATATTGAAGCCATGACACAGTCTGTACAATAAGGAGTCATTCATCGCCTTTATTAGCAGAATTACAATAATCTGAGTAAAGCCTCACTTTAAATTCGCATCTCTCTACAGAAGCAATTATGTTCTGATTAATTCTGCTCTCTCTCATCGGTCCGCTGGTCTGGTGCTTGGATGAATATGAAAAGGGCAAGTACAATTGAGGATATTGGCTGAATATTTGAGTACACCCGAGTGGATTTACTTCACCAAAAGAGACTAGATACTGATTAACGTTAGATAGGCCCTACAGAGTTTCTGAAGGCTAAGAGCATATGAATGTTGGAGAATCATATTACGGAAAGAAATGCTTTTATATGATGACCTTTTTGTGTCCTCGTAATAATGTTAAAACTACAGCAAAGACTACCCATTAGATGACTGTGGAAGGTCAAATTATATCACGTGTCTTTCCTATTAACAAAAAACAACTAAAAAAAACTGTATGAGATTCCATTCCTTTAAATCGGTGCACTTTCGCCTCTGCTAAACTTAACATCCAAATCAATCCAATCATATAATATTTGTGTGTCATAAAATGCAGTCTACTGTGAGACATGATGTTTTTATTTTTAAATAATAAAAAAAGCGCATTAACTGTGAAAAAATGTTCCCCAGAAGCAAACACGAACAAACAAAGCATACTTGGGGTTTCAAGTGAGTACATAAATGGTCAAATGTATACAAAGAAAATGTCAAATTAGCTTTCTTGGTGAGTATTTAAATAAAGACAATCATTCATGCGTGAACACAAACAATCGTGTGTGTGGCAGTACATTAGATCTGTGCACTCTGTTTATTAAAAACAGCAGCTGAATAAACCTACTGCTGTCTGTCATTAACATTAATCAAACAACAAAAGACAGAAAATCACTCATCGATCTTGCCTAAATTTGGTTGTTTAATGCAATACGGTTTGAAATCATAGGCTTGTTCCAGTCTAGATATTCTCAATGGTGCATATCAAAACAGGGAAGACTTAGATCATTGATCGGGATTTTGTGATTAGATTGTGATATGATATTTTGGGAAGATTGCCCGCTCCTATTATATGTGAATTTTGATTTGTCAGAATTATGGTCAAGTAAGAAACTGCAGGACGTGTCTTTTGGGTGCCAGTTGGATGTTTTTCAATCTGGCACAATGTCACCTACCCTGCTGATGACAGTGCAAGTACACAATCTCCTCCAGGCGGATTGTCATGGCATAGTCCCAGTAAACACTGCAGGAAAACAGGTGAGACTTTGAGTGGCTTGTGACCAACATAACGCTCAATAACATAAACCAACATAAAATAATATAAATACTTACATTTTAGTGATTTAAACTGTTTGTAATTTACGGAAAAATAAATAAATAAATAATGCTGTGTTTCTGCATGAAGTTAGAAATCACTCACCAGAGTAATAAATAAATAAATAAAAGAAAGAATATTTTTTATATTATCTTAAACAAAGCATTTAAACATCTTAAGAAACAAGTAGATAGAATAGAACAGTGGTTTTCAACCTGTGAGCCGGTATTGCAGGGGGCCGCCAACTATTATTAATAGAAATTGTAATATTGTTAATATAATAAAAAATGTCTAGTTTGCTGATCCGTTATTTATATTTTCTGTTTATTCAATACATTACCAGTTTATTCAGTAAAGACAATTAACAGCCTTGCTTCCGAGTACTTAGTTAACCCGACACAAAAAGCAGGATCGTTTAAATTCTTTTGCAGTGGGCCGCGAAAACATGTGTTCGGCTGTGTGGGCCGTGAGTTAAAAAAGGTTGGGAACCACTGGAATAGAAAAAGAAAGCTGTTTTTTTTAAGAAAAAATAGAAAATAACTATACAATTTATTTTATTTTATAAATAAAATGCTGACAGATAGATAAAATAGAATTAGAATAGATAGTGTTAGAGTTAGAGGGTCAAATAAAGATGGAAGAGATGTGTTTTTAGCCATTTCTAGAAGACGGCTAAGGACTAATCTGCTCAGATTTAGTTGGGCAGGTCAGGTGGGAACAGCTCCTCTGAGAGCGTCTGGAAAAGAGGGGCGGAGCCAGCGGAGCTCGTGAAGATTTAAAGGGGAAGTACACAGAACAGAGTGATTTCAAAAGAGCTGTTTACGACAGATCTTTGAGAAATTTTAAAACAAACTAAAATAAACTGGGTTTGTATGACCCCTTTATTTACTCCCTCATGTCGTTCCAAACCCATAAGACCTTCGTTTATCTTAGGAACATAAATGAAAGATATTTTTGATGAGCCAGAGAGCCATCTGTCCCTCTATGGACAGCAACACAACTGGCAATGATCCAGGAAAATGGCAATGTAAGTCACAGGAGAAGAACGGATAGAGTAAAATTGTGTTATTTTTGTTTTCTTTGTGAAAAGTGAAAGTAAAAGTGAAGTTGATCCACTGCTGTCACATGGACTGTTTTACCAGATTTGGCAATCTTTCTGGACCTGGATCATTGCCAGTTGTGTTGTCTATGGAGGGTCATCTAAAATATCTTAATTTGTGCCCTGAAAATAAACAAAGGTATTACGGGTGAGTAATAAAAGATAGAATTTTTATTTTTGGGTGAACTAACTTAATATATTACATTGTATCATGCCCTGTAATATTCAAAGCGACCATTTACACATCACATTTTATTAAAAGAACAAACCAATGCTATTTCCACTTTAAAAAGGGGTTTATTTTTGTCACCTCTTCTCATAGTCGAGATCTCCCATGGAGCCGTTCATTAGCTGATTTGGCGTCCATTTCAGAGTCATGCAGTCAGCCGTCTGGTGTAGAGAAAGGTACCCTGGGATTGCTTCCATATCATCCCTCTGAAAGCACCACAACAGAAGCCCACGTTATGAAGCAACTACAAATCTATAACCAATGATAAATGCTGCTCACACTAGTAGCGCCTTTATTATATAATTTCCATGTAATTACAATAAAGCAAACAATAATTAGATTTTTACATAAAATATGCAGTCAGAAATAATCCCCTAAAGATCTCTCATAATTGACAGCCGTTTAATGCATTATTTACCGGCTGCACCAGTACGTTGTTTTTGCCGAACAGGAGAGTCGCTCTGGAATTCTGATGAAGAGACTCCACATAGTCTCTGGCAGAGGGGGAGGGAGATGGCCTTTCGTCCATACTACTACTGGAGTGTCTTTTCTGAATCTGAACACACACATGCAGACATTATTAAGAACCAAAGGCAAACATGTTTCTACATCAGCAACTAATGTAACCAGACAGCATACACAATTAAAGTGATAAACCCTAGCAAACAAAGTGTTATAGGTGCTATTCATCTTATTTTCCTAATAATACGCAGCTACATCTATCTGTCCGAGGTGGATAAATGTGTGGCCGCTGGTGAGTCATTAGATTTATACTTACGTCTCCTCTTTCATATATCAAAAAGGCACTCTGCACCAAAAACTGGCCTCACTGGCAGATTTTTGTAATAAAAACACATCAGAAAACAAGCCCGGAGTGCAGTGCTAGTCAGATCTATCAGAGACCAAAAACAAGCGCTGTGTGTCCTGCTGTTGTGTGGGTGTTGGCGATGGCCAGAGAGGGTGATCAGTCAGGAATCTGACGGCTGCGTTTGGTAATGGAGCTGGGTAATGATGTGAAACACATCTCTTGAGTGGAGGTTCATACTCTGCTCAGAAACAGCGACTACACTCAAGCACATGGACCGCAGTGTGACTCTTATGGACCACAACCCTCTTGATGAAGTGAACTGCACTGATTTCGAAAGGCTATAACCTCACCGAACAACAGCAAATACATAAACTACAAAGGTCTTGCTTTGAAATATTGAAATGTCATGCTTTATCAATGTTAAACAGACTGTTGTGTAAGAAAACCGATAAGCAGCTCACACTAGAAGTACTGGTGCATAACGGTTAAAAACAAGCCTTATTGGTTTTGTCATTATGTATTATGGCTTCAATGTGACATGCAATTGACTGACTATAAACTGCTTTTGACCCATGACATTTCCTTGAGGCACGATTGAAAACATCAAGTGAATTTCAAATGAACCGAACCTTCAGTTTGAAATGGCACTTCCACCTCGTTCAAATGGACAAGAGCTCTCAATTTTGCTAATTGCGAACAGAATGAGAATATCAGGGTATCTATAAAACTAGCTCTTATTCTTGACCCTTTTTTAAGAACGTATCATCTTAAATCTTGTATAAAGTGCCATTACCCAGAATGCTATGATCACTATATCACCTTGCACGTGATGAAATTTCTGCAATATCAGCACTAAACAGAACTGCACATTTACTTATAAACGCATATTTAAAGTATTTAAACTCATTTATATAATCACAGGTCACTCACACAGAGAGCAGGTCTCTTCGTAGGAGAGTCTTGTCGGCAATGGCCACTGTGAATACGATGCCTTTGCACTAACTCGTCAGCTGAAGGATCTGTCCAGAAATGATCTGCCGTCTTCATTTTGGTATACTCTAATGCACAGGGGCCCACTGAAGAAGAAATAAAGTTAAACACACATTACCTGCACAACGCCAGGAATGCAAAAGAAGCAAAATTGCTCAGTCCAAAACCTAGTGAGCTGCCTCCCTAAATAAGCAACAGCAGCATCCCTTCATTCGTGAATAAAGGTAATGGCCTGAAACTCTGATAAGCATACAAATATGTAGAACACAGATATTGGGTAAAATAATAATCCTAACTAGTGGACAATTTAAAATAACACAATACACTAATCTATTTTGTTTACTAATATTATGCTTTTCAGTATAAAACATTTCTCTTGACAACTAGCTTTGAGCTTGAGAAAAAAATGATCTGATCACTGATTTCACTAGGTTTTAAAACTGCACGTCACCAGATTGCTATGGAATCCTGTTTCTACCACTGAACTAGAAAAAGAAAATCATCCAAAATATCTCACAATTATGATTTTCCCCTCAGAATTGTGTGATGCAAACTTGTTCTTTCACAGAATTATGAGATATAATCTCACAATTACAAGCTATTAAGTCAGAATTGCAAGATATAGGCCCGGTTTCACAAACAGGGCTTAGCTTAAGCCAGGACTAGGCATTAGTTAAATTAAGATATTTAAGCAACT
>JAUMHR010000049.1:2163520-2174175 GCA_032361145.1 Enteromius fasciolatus | reverse complement strand
TATATTACAAACTTTCCATTAAGACCCTAAATAATCATATTAGCTTGTGGAAAACTGGGTTTGTATGACTCCTTTAAGAACACCCACACATTAGTATTAACTTAGTTTTTTGTAATTTGCTGCAAAGATTGCATAATATAAAGTAGTGTTATAAACAAACATTTAAAAAATTAGGATTTACAATGCTGATGACTTTTAAATGCATCCTCACGGTTTTGTGAAAAGGATCCATTAAGCCTGAAGGACTTAGTTTATTAGTTAGTTGGATCAGGTGTGTTTAATGAGGGTTGTATCTAAGCTCTGCTTCGGCCCTCCAGGAGCTGAGTTTGACACCTCCGATTTATAGGTAATTTTGCATTGAAAAATTAAAAATCACTTCAATCAAAAACATATTTCAAGCTGAAAGCCCATATAAAACATGACAAGGTAAAACCTTACCTTTCTACCGACACGCTTCAGCCAAACATTTCGTATGTTTATTGACTTACCACAGAATGAGACAATATGGCTGCTGTCCTCATGAACAAACTTCCTTGTGACTGCTTCCTCCATGATCTGCTTGACCTGAGAGACACAACAGAGACATACAGCGTGATGAACAGGAGCAAACACTGTTCTACAGCTTATGTGAATCTTCCTGTGATTGGTGAATACAATCTCTCTCAAAAGTGCTCTCGTTTACCACCATCAAACACTCAAAGCTGAAAAAACCCTCTGCAATAAATACCAGGAAGTAGAGAGTTTATTCGAGGCGGGTAGGAAGAATGCAGACCGTGATTCACGACCCCTGACTATGAAGAGGAAAAGGAGAAATTGAGAGTTGGCATGTGTGATTTATGCACAAATAGCTTCCTCATTGTGACTGTAGATGGTGGAATCATTTAAATGAAACGGCAGTCTTTATAATCCGTCTTAGACTGCATTGCACACATATATACAAAGAGATACACATTCAACAGATAATCAAGAGGTTTTGTGATATTGGGTGAGGTATATTATTCAACTAGTTTCAATGAGAGATAAAAGTACACAAAAACACTCCTACCCTTGCATAAAAGCCTTTTCTACACAACTTCTGGGCTGAAAGAAATTAGGCTGCTGATTGGCTTGAGGAAGTGGCTAATGAAAATTTCCTGCCATGTTTCCTGATACACTGGACAATGACAATAAAGTGAGGGCAGGATAAATGTGAAGGAATTGTAATCTTGTAATCTTGAAAGGGGTTCAACAGCCTCTTGTTTCGACTTAAGATTTGGCTTATTAAATATTAATGGATGTCTCAGAGATGCAGAAACTGTCATGCACTTTTCAGCGTTAATATCAAAAAGATAGTCAAAAATGTCAAACAGTGATGGCAAACGCTCTTCTGTGCTTTCCTCCCTTTTTTTTTTCCTTTAGAGAACCAGAGTGCATTTACATGACATTTCCACATGGACAAGCCCAAAGGAAAAATGTGATGCTCAGAGGATGCCCTTTCTTAGCTTAGCTTTAATGCATTTTATTAAAGTTTCAATATTGCTTCAGATATATATAACACACCCAACATTTGGGGTCAGTAACACGTTTTTTTATTCAATACGGACACATCAAATAATTAAAAATTAAATGCATTTATAATTTTATTAAATATTTTTATTTTAAACAAATGATGTTCTTTTTCACTTTCCATTCTTTCTACAAAAACATTAGGCAGCACAACTGTTTTCAGCGTTGATATAATAATGAAAATATATTCAACATTTGCACATGACATGACTTTTTCTTTTAAACCTGGCACTATCCTATGTTTTTCCTAATTGTCAGTACTTTTCTTTATTCATTTAAAAGAAAATACAATTTAATTGCTTCCTTATTCCTTTAAATATTTTAATACAAGTCAGAATAAGCAAGTTGTTTGAATCTTTAGATAAATGCAGTGTTACACTGAATGACAATGTAACATTATTTCAAAAAAATCTTGAAATTTTCTCCTCCAATAATTTATTTCAAACCCTAAAAGTTGACACTTCACTTGTGCTTTCTATGAATATAAAATCACTTTTGTGAATTTCTTTGGACCCTTATATATTATATGCTATATGACATATGTTTCTGAAATTTCACAGAAATAAATGATGATGACCCAGAATCAATTACTATCAAAACACGAGCAGTGTTAAAATGACACTAGGTTAACCTTAAATGTGAAAAGCCTGTTACTGTGCTCTTTTCCTTCTGCTTTAGCATTTAGACTGTAGATGTACTCTGATTCAGATACTTACGCCCTGACCTTCATTTCCATTTACCCATAACTAATGCAGCAGGACAACGCAAGCTCTTCAGAGCAAGACCTGTTGATTCTGAGTGCCCTAAGAATAAGTCACAGCCTTTCCGACTTTGTCTTCTGAGAATCTGGCATTTAAAAACCTAAATAAAAAATACTAAAAAAAAAAGTCAATATTACTCAGTATTAATAGTACTGACATCCTAAATCTAAAGCTGGAGAAATCTAATGCAGTGTATTAATTTCTTATTCTTATTCGTGATTCTAATACAGCAGCACAACTTAACCTCAAGAGTTTAAACTCCATGAATGACTCACCTGAGGCTATAAATAACTCCGGATGTATACTTATCTCCTCCTCCATACTACAGAATCACACCAATCCTCCAGAGAGAGAGAAAGAGAGAAAGACGCAAAGGAAACTCTTCCGCTCAGGGACCAAAAGAATCACACGCACTTGGTATGATTCATAAAAGGTACAGATCAGACGCACAACCATAAAACAAAAGCCTGTTATCCTTGGCAGCCGAGACAAGCTTTATGATACCTAGAACATGATGATACTACCAAAGTACAAAATTTACTGAATAGTTTGTTAAGGCTACAGTCTTTGCAGTGTCCCTATACAGCTTTCACTGTCCTTTGAAACACTTAAAGTGACATCTGAAAGAAAATCTAGACATATTCGTTATCATTATTATCATTAATGGTTCTTAGTGCTATAGACCTGACTGATACTGATAGCATAGGGTTGTGTTTCATGCATGTTCAATCAATACGGCCAATTGGAGTCTGCACTACAATGAGGAAAAAATCCATAAACTGATGAGTTGAACTGAAGGACAGCATTCCTGATGAACCCTTGAGAGCATCTTTCAGAAGGTCAGAAGTTCGTGAAAGGTCTTATTTTGTGGCTGATGAAACGGCATGCACTGATACCGGCATTTACTGATATGGGGCAGTTAATTAATGCAATTAAAAATGTATGTATTTTAGTCATATAAACACATTCATTTCTAACACAGTTATCATAAGGGTCCAGAAGGTAAGGAGGCACAATTGATTTTTTTGTTGTCAGAACTGTTTTTTCCCCCTCTTTATCACTTTAAAATGTCATAAATCAGTTTATTTTTATATCTACAGTTTGGAGTCAGTCTCTTATGCTCACCAAGGATTTAGTTTAATCAAAAACACAGTAAAAGCAGTATTGTAAAATATTATTATAATATAAATTATAATGCAGTTTATACCCAAGCTGAATTGTCAGCATGATTACGCAAGTCTTCATTGACACATGATCCTTCAGAAGTCATGCTGATTTGGTGTTCAAGTAATAATAATAATAATTATAATCATAATAATATTATATAATATTATTATAATTACTACTAATAATTATTATTATTAGATTAGGATTCTTTGCAATTCTTAATTAAAGTTCAAAAGAACAGCATTTATTTGAAATGGAAAAATATTATATATAAAGTCTTTTTTATTAATTTACTGCATTCATACTAAAATAAGGTATTATTTTATAAACAGTGCTCTACACACTTAGGTGTACTTAACCATCTAGTGCAAGATTTTCTTTGAGGTTTTGTCATTTTGTCATTCATCAACAGAGACTGATAGTCCTTGTCCCATCTGCTGTACATGATTACAGCTGCAACAGTCAAGTTCACAAAAATCTCAAACATACCACTTTTTTCTGTTAAATTATACAGCTATTTAAAGTGATCACAGTATTAACGCAAAAAAAAAAACACTGAATAGTGAAAACACCTACCCTGATTCACCTTACATTTTCCAAATGACACATAAAAACAAACAAAACAACAACAACATTCATTATCAGCAAGAGTGTACTGCTAGGTCTGAATTATTAAGGATTGCTGATGTGATAAGAGCAAATAAATCCATCTATAAATGTTTACTAATGGGGTCTAAACTCTTATTGATCAGCCTCATTTAAACTCTAGTGTGCATTGATAGGTAGATACTCTATCAAGCTCTGTCTGTGTGTGTGTGTGTGTGAGAGAGACTGTAGGGGTCTATTTGGAGCTCGGCTGTCCCTGATGTCTCAGCAGCATGACAAAGGTTTCCATGGAGATAGCATGGAAAGTCTCGCAGCTTGGGTTGCCAAGTTACTTCCCAAATGTGTTGGCACTACACTGAACTGTTGCTTGAACTCGGAGCAGAACCGATGAACAATTCTGGCTGTGAATGGAATGGCATTTCAATTCACGCCACGAGCAAAAAAAAAAAAAAAGATTTGCCACATATTACCACGCTTCATCGAGCTGAGAGCGCAAACGTACGAATTGAAGGGCTAAGAGGTTGAGTGGATTATTACACTACTCAGAAAGAACAAGCAAATTCACACAATGACAGCAATTATAGCCCCAACTGTACTTCAGAGTTGTCACAAGCCCACAATGGACATTAAACAAGAGCAAAAACCATCTTTGATAAAGAAAATTAAACATTTCAATATCCCCCCAGGCAAATCCATGAGTTTGCACATGCTCCATTTTCATTCTGGTGACTGAAGTAGTAAACGCCATGCAATGGCAAATGGCAATCCAAGATAAATGGATATCAGAGTAAATCTATTCAAATTCTGAACAGCATTAAAAGAGCCCTTCCTGTATAATCACTCATTGTTCATCAAAATCGTAAAAAGTCATAAGTCTACATTTTTCGAAACTGAGATTTATGCATCATCTCCAAGCTGAATGAAGCCTTTCATTGATGTTGATTGTTAGGATAGGACGATATTTGGCCGAGATACAACTGTTTGAATATTTGTAATGTGAGGGTGCTATCTAATGAAAATCACCTGTGCAAATAAAGTTCTTAGCAATACATATTACTAATCAAAAATTAAGTTATAATATATTTGCAGTAAGAAATTTACAATAATATCTCTATGAAACTTGATTTTTTTAGTCAATATCCTAATGATTTTTGGCAAAATAAAAAAAAATAGAAATTAACAATTTTGACAATGTATTTTTGGCTAATGCTACAAATATACCCCAGCAACTTAAGGTTTTGTGCTCCAGGGTGACAAATGATTTATGCAAAATGCTTATATCAAGACTGCATCAAATGAATATGTTCATAGCATACAAACAAGTGACAAAAACATTGATTAAAAAAATATATATAAAGGGAGAGTCTGCATTTGCTTATTGCTATAATCTCACATAAAAAAAATAATATGTAGCTTCCCACCATTAGAGATGCTCTGTGGGTAGTGTGGATCTAAATTAATCCCCCGGTCCATATGGCTCTACAGGAACAGGTTTCACATTTCTTGGGAAAACACATTTCCCAAGACACATACATGCATGGTGTTAACACACAGCAGAAATGTCTTGTGTCAGTACAGCTGATCTATTCTTATTAAAACAGCTAGGCCCCTGTAATGCCTTCTATATGGCTCTCATAGTTCATTTGTGACATTTTGCAGCCCAATATATGCAAAATGACTGCAAAAACCTAAAAAAACGTGTTGTCCGAGGCAACCTGATTTCCCATGAAGATGTTTGAGTATCATGTCTCTAACAGCACTCTGTGGTCTCTTTATTCTTACAAATGCATTACACTCAGCCAGTTATTATCTTTGTGGGTTTGTTTTGCAAAAAAAGCACACAGGACCCATAACACTGAACATCTTCCATGTCTTCCTCTGACAAACTGAGCTCAGTTAATAGACCTCTCTCCCAACAAGCTGATGATCTGAATCAGGTGTGGTAAATAACCGAGAGCACAGAACAAAGATTGAAAACTACAGCTAAACATCCTCTATTAGCGACAAAAAGTCAATGATCCATAAACAGGGCTTAATTTACTAATTTTACTAAAAATACAAAAAATTATCTAACTGATCATTGCTGAAGAAATGTTATTTAGCATAACATATTATCCTAAGATGATCTCAAAAGACTATTCAGTGGACTGAGCACAGACACATGACTCATCAGCGAGACACAATCACGATCACAACCTGAATTTACTTCACCTATGTATGAGCCAAAAAAAATATTTATGTCATTTCCATTTGTCCATTATTATATAAACTATAATAAAAGTCTAAAAAGGTTGAAACGGTTAGATTATATATATATATATATATATATATATATCTCAGAATCAGTCTATGCATTTGAAACACCTGGCTTTATGTAAACTAAAGTATAACTGAACCGGAGTTAGTGTTAAGAGATGCCTACACCTGAATGATTTCCTACCACCAGTCCACAGCACATAAATCAGTGTAATGCGTCTTCTGTTTAGTCACATACAAAGCCATTACAGGTTTAAATGAGTCTCAGTGGCTTGACTGTTTAAGAGGTTTGCTGATATTTGGCATGAGGTTTAAGTGTTTCTTGCACACATTGAAACAACATCTTGCAGAGTTGTTTTGTTACACATTCACAGACTGGTCTCTGCACCCAGAACATGGTGATTAATTGGTTCACAAACTGTAACAGATGGTTTTTTCCATTAGAAATGTATAATCAGAGGGGAAAAAAGGTGGATGATTTGATTTTCTTTACTATGTTTGACTTAGATGCTTAAATGTTTAAAGGATGTTTAAAACAACACATTTCACGAATTAATTGACGCCGAATCGTTTCTGACCCCAGTCATATGAAATGTTATTTGACTCTGTTGTTTAATCTATGCTAATTAAGCACAAAAACAACATTGACTGGGTGTAGGATTTCAGCGGTGCGTTACGCAGAAGAAATCATTCTCAGCGACACATTTGAAAAAGAAATTCTTGAAATACTCTACAAAATAATTGCAGAAAATTATGCGTCACCTGTCATGACTTTGATTTATCACATTTTATGATATTATGACAAACTCTAGTATTTACTACCGTATAGTTTCTATCAAACTATCTCATTTAATGATAATTTATTGCAATTCTGCTTAAAAAATGGAATGCACACTAAAGTAAGAGGTTGTTTAAGGACACAGTGATAAGCTATGGATTAAACTAGCTGCGTTAAAGGAAGCTGAGAGGGAAAGGTAAATAAATGGTGGGCTGCTGGGTACAGCGTGGAGAGGCTTTCTGCGCATGACCCTCTCCTTGTGTCAATACAGGTGTGGGAAAGAGAGAGAGAGATCACAGACTGATAGTGACACACACAGAACGAGCCTTTTTGTCGCGTCACCGTTGCTCATAATATCAGCAATGTAATATCTGTAATAAAAATCTTTCAGAATTTTAGTTAACAGCTGCAAAAGGGTAAATATGCACTGCAAATGCCAAGTGACTCCAGGTTCCAGGCAGTTATGCTGTAAACACAGCGTGCATCAAGAATGCATTGTCATTATAAGCACCATACAGCGCAGGGTGAGAGTTCACCTGCCTCCACTCGTCTTGATTAGCTGTTCCAGTCATCATAATAATGTGTTTCAAGCATTTTTTATGCATCTGCTGGCATGCTCTGAGAAATAATGCAATGACAGATTATAGACCAGGCTCTGACACCTCAAGCTGAGATGCCTGACATCCGCAAAAAAAAAGACCAATTTGAATCCATTTGACTGATTGTAATGTGGGAAGAAGCCCTCTTTATGTGGATTTATTTTTTAATTGCATTAATGTGTTTAGCATGTGCTAGATGATAATGCATCAACTAATGAGTTATTAAGGTAAGTTAAACATATAATAATTTAGTTAATTATTCCAATGAAGGGACATCTTACCCCCTACTTCTACAGAATACATAAATGACTGTTTATATTTTATTCTTATTAATATTTATAATAATTTAAAAATGTAAAATACTTAAATCTTTCATTTAAATTGCATTTAGATGATTTAGTAGAATAATAGAATAACTGATGACAAACAAAGCAGAATCCCAAGAGAAATAATATATATAGGCATACTAATATTTACATATTTAACTGCCCATATTTTAATTGAAGATGTGTCATAATTGGAGCACTATGAACGCAAATTAAATCATTTCATTCAATTAGTCTATACATTTTAATCAAAAGCAGGGATGTGCTTAAATGTTCATCTAATTCAAGTAAATATTGAATATAACTCCATTATTTACAAATAGCAGTACTTTCAATAATAACACCAGTAATAACATGCGCCTTGGGGCATTTTGTGCCAATTCTGGGCACATAATGGCCACTTATAATATCTTTGTAATTTAAAATAAATAAAAATGCAACAAAATATGACAATATTTTTTTCACGTCACTATTTTCCAGACACACAAGATTGGATCAATTAAACTCAAAACTGTTTTAAATGACTAAATCTCAATAATACTGACATTAAACGACTAAATTTAAAACAGTGTAATCATTTACTAAAAATGTTAAGATTATATTGTGTGATGCAGGGAAGCATCTTGCCCTATCCTCCCTCATTTTCATTCTTGGAATTGCAACTTTTTGTTTGTTTTTTTTACTGCATTTTGATCATTTCTTATTATTTGTACATTGCATCACATGAATACAACACGACTGGGTCCATAAAAGATGCATTAAACATTCGGGCACAAAACTGTGACTTTTCCATTTCCATTAATACACCACAGCACCACTAGGAAATTCACTGCATGCATTAACGTCTGGATGAATCGTTGCCACACAAGACAGATAAGAAGGATATCAGCAACTGCAATCACAACTCATAATAGCGTACCATAAATCAAAACAGAATCAGCATAGGTCATCTACAAATTCACACATAACCTCATCCACTGAGCAACTGGTTAAACATACAGTGCAAATACACAAAGTGCTCCTTGCTTAACCCAAAAGGATTATTGAAACCTATTAATCAAATGAAATGACTGAAAGACCAAAAGAGATCTTAAATCAATACCACAAATAAATCGAAAGATGCAGTGAGCCTCAAGCTGTATTTTACTTTTTAATAAAATATATAAACACAAATATTTTAGGGACTTGATGTCACAATGATGATGCAGGCAGTTGTAACATAGAAAGTGCTTACAGTGTGTTTATGGATCATTAACCGTATAGATGTGGATGATTTTTATCATTTTATGTGTGAGAAATTTGTTATTTCAAAATAATATTAAATATAATAATCTGACTGTAGCAACATCACATTTGAATAAAACGTCACACTTACTATTTTATTAATAATAATGAATATGCTTTGGAAAGAGACAGTGTGGCATTAAGTCAGTGACAGATGCTTGATGGAGAGGAAAAGACAAACATATGCAGCATATTCAAGAAAAAAATAGGTATGTAAAACCGAATAAATTATTCATTATACACTATAGACTGAAATCGCACAGCTACCTATGATTTTGCCACAATATAACAACTATAGCAACAATTTACCAGCGTTAAAAATGTTTATTACGCTCTGGCAGCTTTCTTTCACGTACAGTTAGCTCCAGTGTTTGGTTAACTTAACACCACACATTTTATAGACATGTCTGAATCATGAGTCACATTTTGAAGGGCGTTTCAGCCTTGTGTTCACTTGGCTTTATTTGTTTTTACTATCACTTACCTCCTTCTTCACGTTTCGCAGCAGTCTTTGACGGGTTTCGGCTTCTAGGAGAGAAATACACATGGAAAATTAATTGCTAAACACGAACAAGTAAAAGTCAAACGTGCGACGGTGTGTTAAGAAGTGTTTTGAAAGATGAAAACGGAATTTTGTCGCACCTGCTGTTGTGGTTGCCATGATTGTGGTATTGAGCTCTGGCGCTCTCCACTCCACTGACGCTCAGCACTCGACTGGATGAAGCCAAAGCAGTTTAGAAGCGACCTCTGCTGCTGCGAGATCACGTGACCTGCCAGAGACGTTCGTAGAGACGTGGAGATGGCAAACTCCTTGTATTCCTGGAGTCAGTTAACCGTTAGAATTTCTGTTCAGCGGTGTTTCGTTCGTAAACTAATTTAACCAAAATTTAACGAGTAATTCTCACTTACGGTTCAGTATAAGTCTCTCCTTTTTTAAACGCGTGACTGTTTTGATGATTGAAACAGAACAAGCCGCTGTTTACAATATGTGTCAAACTGCCTCATCGCAGTTTGTACTCTTAAAAAAGCAGTTAGATCTTTGTCTGATGATGGAGATTACCGTATACTGATGATATACCGATATGACTCATTCTATAACTGCAGGTACATTTGGTGTCTGTCTATCACCGACAACTCTGTTACTACAATGGAGACAATAGTGTAACAGAGTTGATCATTTTATTTAATTTGTTCCAAAACTCCACTTGCTGGCATAAAAGGTAAGAACACACGAAACTAATAAAACCATGATTAAGAGAGTTTTAGCTAAATAACCCAATGTGAGATCAGTAATAAATTCTGTTTTGCGTTTGATTTTGTGGTAACAGAGTTG
>JAUMHR010000049.1:2130909-2151134 GCA_032361145.1 Enteromius fasciolatus | reverse complement strand
TAAAAGGTGTTTATTTTGAACACATCAATAAACAAAAGAAAACTGAAACTGTGGCTCAGTGCATAAGCAGGCATTCAAAATACAATGCAAAATACATTAGATTTTCCCAAAAGGCTTTAAAATACAAAATAGTATTTTGTATTTCAAATACGTATTTTAAATACATTTATTTAAAAAACTGCCCATCCCTGCTTATTCACCTTGTACATAAACGATTGTGTTTTATACTGTGGGTGATTTAGTGATTTTATTTATTTTTTAATTTTTTTTAAATCATAAACAGGTTTGATAAACAGTAGAGGACATGCTTTAAGTTATTTAAGTCAGTATACTTTTAACTTTTAAGTTTTAACTTTTATATTCATCAATAAATGTCAAAGTGCTGGAAAAAATAGTGAACTCATCAAACATTACCACGGATTTTCCTGAAAGTTTGTTTGTGGATTGATGTTTTTGTTTATAGTCAAACCCAGCTTCCATAACGTAGCTACTTAAAGTGCGATATTTTCACACACTAATTGTGTACGTAATATACTAAAAATGACTCTTTAGTGATTAAGAAAAACTTAAGACTAACACAGTGAATATGAACTAAAATGCACTTTTAACGTATCTCTATAATATATGTATTTACTATATGCAGTACACTTAAACCCATTTTTATACACTAGTACACTTACCCCCAGATTTACAGACAAGGCTTAAACTAGTCCCAGACTAAATTGCATGTTTGAGCTGTCTCAGATGAAAATATCTTGCTCTGACATATCTCAAAACATGTCAGTGTCATTGTTCTGTGTTAAGATACACACCTCTAATATTTTCTTATAAGGTATTTTTGTTAAAGTTGCTTAAATATCTTAATTTAACTAAAGCCTAGTCCTGGCTTAAGCTAAGCCCCGTTTATGAAACCGGGCTTTTATGTACTTCAAGTGGTGATTAAATACATTTTTTAACTATGAGATAGTATATTAAAAGCCATTCATATTCATGGTGTTTCGAAATACACATTTAAGTACACTTAGTTTTAAACTTATCTCCAAAAGTGCTAAAAAGTACAAAATTAATGTGTGAAAATAGAGCACTTTTAGTGCATTATGGAAGTGTACTTTTTTTTTTACCTGGGCAGTTTATGATAACTGACTTGTAGGTGATGTAAGACGGTAAAAATCTGGCTGACCATCATCGTGACCATGACCAGACTAAACCAGCTTTAGACCAAAATAATAAACAGTTTAGACCAGTCAGAAACCAGAAATGTTTAAACTGAATGCCACTATGTTTAACATTTATTTTTTTCCAGCAGGGAAAAATTTGTATTTGTATTGTGTAAAAGTACTCATTGACCACACATTTCTCGCCTCTTCTTCAAAATATTGTCAGTTGACAAAGCGAACAATATTTCTGCAGGACTCGCGCGCGCTCCTGGAGAAGTCCATTTGAATGGGATGTCAGGGGTGAGTGATGTTGTCGCGCGCATCTCATTTGATCACCGCTCTCGCGCTCAGGTGGGGGACTCTTGGTTAAACCTCAAGCTTTTCCTTCCACCAGCAGGGAAATCAACCACAGCAGCATGCTGCGGTCCCCGGCGAAGCCTCTTTTGACCGCACGTCGAGCGTAATCCAAAAAAATATTCTTTCTACTTTTTACACTTGAGAGAAACTCACAAAAGGTATTTCTTAGGCAGTTTATAGGTACTTCTGCAGTTTGCCAAGTCACCGGGACCAGCGAAGATGCCCCACCAAGAGCAGGTGCTGGCTCACGGGAACCTCTGCGCCCCGGGTCCTCCGAACAACGCCGGGTACAACAGCAACCCGGTGCCCGTCATCATTCAGACAGAGTCCCGCGATAAATGGGGCAAAAAAATGGATTTTCTTTTATCAGTCATCGGGTTTGCGGTGGACCTCGGAAATGTTTGGAGATTTCCTTATATCTGTTATCAAAACGGCGGTGGTAAGAGTTTCTAACTTTTATGAACTGTTTGTATTTACTTTTTCATTTACATTACATTATCCAATTCAGTCATTCACAAAGCATTTATTGATCAGTTGAAGTATATTATTTGAAAAATAAGCGAAATGATACATTTAAAAGCAGGATGAGCTGTCCACGGTGCTGAAATTATTACTGTTTGTTATTGTTGTTGTTTTTGATAACAACAGAATGAGCCACAAACCGTGTTTTCAGATTATATCTTAGTCTAAACCTTTTAGTCCAATAAATCTGACGTTATATAACCCCACGACCAATTTAACCTCTTCATTTCACCTGATCCAAAAAATAACAACTATAACATATTAGCACTGAGCAGAAATCATAGACAATAATGGTAAAAAAGTAGAAATAGCACATGAAAAATCAGCATCATGAAATGTATTTTACAGGGTAGGCTTATCATTTTTATTTTTATAAGTATTTACCAAGGGAAAAAACACCAATGTTTTTATAAGCTACCTACATAATTTGGTCTGTTCAGTTTATAGTTTTTTAATAACAAACATATTGGTGTAACAAACTTGAACACCCTGTTTCTGCCAACAGTTCATATATTTCAAATTGATACTTTTCATACCGACCTGATTTAATAACATAACTTTTTTTCTTTTTTTTTTGGTTTGTATTCTCAATATATGAAATAATGCTCATTATAATTATGTAAATGTAAACTTCTGCTCCAGTGCACTTGTGAAGCAGCCATGGCCAGCTGCGGTCATCAATCATGTAAAGAGTATTCATGATTTAAACCGAGATCAACAAGTGTGACTACAAATATCATCTAATTTTAAAGTAACCTATTACAGTTATTGAAATAAATTGTAGCATGATTTATTAACATACAGAAATATGTAAAACATACAGACATATTTACTTTACTTGCAAGATTTGGTAACACTTTAGACTAGAGTTTTCCCTTAATTCCTTATTTGCAGCTTATTTACAGTAAGTTCTGGCAGTTGTTATTGTGTAATTGTGTAGTGTAGTAGTGGTGTAACGATATAGAATACGTAACATGCTGCTTAATAATTAAGTTTACGTTTTGGGTATGATTAGGGATGTAGAATAAGGCTTAATTAGCACTAATAAATAGCTAATTGTCTAGTAATATACATGCTAATAGCAAACTAATAGGTGTAACCGTAAAATAAAGTGTTACCTAAAAAACACTTGATAGTAAAATGCATGCCATTAAGTAACATATTGACAGTAAATAGTGTTACAGAAGATGACTAGTTTATTTTATGTCTTCAAATTCAAAGAAAATTGATTTGATCTGCTATAACTTTGTTCTTTAGGTGCATTTCTTATTCCATATGTCCTGATGGCTGTATTCGGTGGGGTGCCACTTTTCTACATGGAGTTAGCTCTGGGACAGTTCCACAGGACAGGTGCCATATCCATATGGAAACACATTTGCCCTATTTTTAAAGGTGAGATCAATTCTGTCTCGTATGCAGTATTGTAATGTTTGAGCATTGAAGCTCTATAAATGTTCTTCTAACTTTAGGAAAACTAATACACATTCACACTGAGAGAATTCATTAACAAAGCACTGACATCATTTTCTCTTCCCTGTCAGGTATTGGTTTCGCCATCTGCATCATTGCACTGTATGTGTCCTTCTACTATAACACCATCATCGCCTGGGCTCTGTTCTACTTCTACTCCTCCTTCAGTAGCACTCTGCCCTGGACCAGCTGTGATAATGAATGGAACACAGAAAACTGCACTAACTACTTCGGAAAAGACAACGTGACCTGGACTAACTACTCACGCTCACCTGCCGAGGAGTTTTACACGTAAGTGCATGTAAGTGGGTGCACTGAAATATGGCAGAAAAAGAGAGGGAAAGAAAAACTGAGGGCAAGATAATAATGGGGAAAAACAGCATTGTGGATATATATATACTATATATATTTATTACGTATATATATATGTATATGTGAAAATATGTTCTAAATATATATACATGTAAATATATAGTTTGACAGCATTAATATAAATATTGTCAAAGGATTAATCGTGATTAATTATATTCAAAATAAACGTTTTTGTTTGCATAATATATGTGTGTGTTCTGAGTATATTTATTAAGTATATATAAATATACACACAGTATATATTCTATTTGCATGTTTATATTCAGATCATTTATATTATAAATAAATATATGTAATAAATTAAACATATTATTCTAAAACATATGCATGCATTTTGTTTATATATATTGCCTAATAAATATACAAAACATGAATATATTATGTAAATAAAAAACTTTATTTAGGATGTGATTATATATGTTTATAAATGCATGCAAACATGTCACTCTTTGCTGAAGAGTACATTTAATCTTTCAGGTAAATGTCAAAAGAACTGCAAATGACTAAAAAATAAATGCACTTTCACACAACTAATCAAGTTTTTAATCAGGGGAATTTGTGGGGAACTAATTTTTTTCATGTTTTGTATTGCACCAACGTTTCTTCCTAATATTTCAGAAATGTATTTGTCCAGTAAACGAGTGTACACTGAAGTATTATATCCATATGCTTTGTAGTACAGGTCAGTTTCAGGCTGTATTTGTAAATCCTTCCTAAAACAGGAGGAATGTCCTGGCCGTCCATGAATCATCTGGGCTTGGGGATGTGGGATACATTCGCTGGCAGCTCATGCTTTGCCTCTTCCTCATCTTCACCATCGTCTACTTCAGCCTGTGGAAAGGAGTCAAGACTTCAGGAAAGGTCACGAGTCCTAAAATATTAAATGAAACATCTATGTGCATTCTGCATCCTCTCATCCTCCCGTGTCTCTCTCAGGTAGTATGGGTGACTGCCACCCTGCCGTACGTGGTGCTGTTGATCCTCATGATCCGTGGTGCAACTTTACCAGGAGCGTGGAAAGGAGTGGTGTTCTACCTCAATCCCAAATGGGAGAAACTGAAGGAGACCAGCGTGAGTGCTTTTCTCTTACCACCTCGCAGACTTCTCCATTGATTTATGCTTAAATTAGATTGTGTTGTTTCTTGACATTCTTTACTTACCTTGTTACACCTTTAAATGTATTTATGTGCTGTTTTGATGGCAAAACGCATGTATGTGGGAAAGTGTTTTTATTTCATGCGGTAATAAAAAGACCTGAGGCATTTGGTGCAGGAAACTCATGCATCACTAGCAGCTGAACGGACCTGGGGAAATTCATAAAGGGCATATCTCTTCATAAATTTTGAGATAAGTTAATAACAAAGAAATGCATGATAAATAAACAAATAGCATATCGGGTATAAAAACGGTCAAAGGAGGCGATTTTCATATGGAGTCGAGAGATCTCAGCGCTGTTCTCTGGGTGAAGCAGTGCTGCGGAGAAGCCTGATGAGAAGCAAAAATAAAGCACTAGGGGCTAATGAGATGCGTAATTGGTGCAGAATTAGTTTTCCCATCATGAAAGGCCCTCATACTCATTGACACACACGTTCATGCACACACACACACAGACAAACATAATCTTCAGATGTGATCGAGCAGTGTTCTGTGATGTTATTGTCTTCAGTTCCTGAATTGGACCATAAAAATGATCTTTACGTTTTAAACCATTACTGTGATTCATGTTCATGCGTTCGTCTCTGTTCACACATGTTTTGTAGGTATGGGTGGATGCAGCAGCGCAGATCTTCTTCTCTCTCGGTCCTGGTTTTGGCGTTTTGCTCGCTCTGTCCAGCTACAATCCCTTCACCAATAACTGCTACAGGTACAGACCAAACCTTCAGTTTCATCACGTTGACCGAGTTTCAGCATCCATTTGCATGGAGTTTTTCATAGCAGTGTGATATTTTATTAAAGGATATTAAAAATAATATCTAGTTTAAGTTAATACCTAAATCAAAATTTTGGGGTTGGTATGATTTTTTTTACATTTTTGAAAGAAGTCTCTTTTGCTTACGGTAGCTGCACTTATTTGATAAAAAAAAAAAAAAACAGTAAAAAGTAATATTGTGAAATGCTTTTAGAATTTCAATATATTTGAAAATGTTTTTTTTTTTTCCTGTGAAGGTAAATTATTTTTTACATGATCCTTCAGAAATAACTGTAATATGCCGATTTGCTGCTCAGGAAATATCGATCATATTATCAATGTTGAAAACATATGTGCTATTTTGTGGGTAATTTGGTAACTTTAGAATATGCAATACTTATTAACTATGATTAAGCTTAAAATAAAGCGTTACTTAAACTTCTTTTGAATCTATAACATTATACATGTTTTTACTGTCCCGTTTGATCAATGTAACTCTTTCTTGCTGAATTTCTCTTTATAAAATTCTTACTGAGCCCAAAAATATAGTCTATGAACAGAACAACAACAGCTCAAACTCATACTGTTAACAAAACAGACCTGCCAATTCTGCCAATGTGATTCCCTCTCACTCTTAATTCTGATTCTATCTATAGCTTAGCCATTCATTTACATCGGGCTGTGTCCACTAACATGCCATCAAAATCAAATGGGTTCTGATGAATCATATGATGAACCAAAACAAATGCCTTGCCCCATGAGTAAATGATATAAAAACAAGATTAGAGCTGCGAATTATGGCCAGTTTGAAGAGATGAATGGGCAGCGTATTTGAGTGAGAGGAAATTGAATTGTGCGTTACTGTAAGACTGTCAGGAGGCGCATGGACAATCTAAACAGATCAAGTCGTATCTACTGTAAAGATGAGAATATCGCATAGACGTGGACATGGGATCTGGCAACCGCCCTCTGAGAGTTCTGTCAGTCATCACAGTCAAGCATCGCTCACATTTTTACATTTTATCTGTAAATAAAATTTTCTGTTTGTGATTTGTACAGAGATGCTATTGTAACCAGTCTGGTGAACTGCCTGACAAGTTTTGTGTCAGGGTTTGTTATTTTCACTGTCCTGGGATATATGGCCGAACAGAGAAATGTAAACGTTGAGGATGTAGCGAGGGACAAAGGTGAGCTCTCCTTTTTGCTCTGCATAATAGAGTTTTACCGTAGATGTGCTGCATCAAACCAACAATAGCATACACAACTGTAAATAAAGCATTTTTTGACTTTCTGCACCTCCTGTAGGACCCAGTCTGCTTTTCATCACTTATCCAGAAGCCATCGCAAATATGGTTGGGTCGACTTTCTTTGCCATCATCTTCTTTGTGATGATGATTACTCTTGGACTGGACAGCACGGTATGAGTGCACATGCCTGTAGATATGCAGAAACAAAAATATGCATGTAAAGCCAGCAAAAGTATATAATTAATAGACATACAGATATGAAAACTGAATGACACATATGAGATGAGAGGAGGCTAGGAAACAGCTAAAGGACACCAATTCCAATTCAGTATGAAATTTACTGCTGTACAGTTATATCCCTGCTCATGTGAGCCAATGAGAGACTTTTTCAACAGCTGAATTCTAAAAGATTGTGAACGTAGAAGCAGAACAAAAAGAAAGAGATATTTCAGAACAGTTCTGCCCTGCAATTGCAAAATATATGATTGAGTGCCCATATGTCTTTGTGTGTTTTCTCGTCTCAGTTTGGTGGACTAGAGGCCATAATCACAGCTGTAATGGATGAGTATCCAGACACCCTGTCCAATCGGAGAGAGCTGTTTGTTCTTGCACTGGTGGTTATTTGCTTTTTGGGCTCTCTCAGCACCCTTACTAAAGTGAGTTTCAGTGAACTTCTGGATCTCAGTTTGTTGAGTTTATCACTGCAATAAGAATATATCAGCAGGGCAACACAATATTATAATAACAGAGTATATGAAATAGAATCTGGTTAAAACAGAAGAAAAATGTATCACTGATATGTTTTTTTTTATTATTGTATTTTTTTCAAGGGTGGTGCATATGTGGTAAAGTTGCTAGAAGAATTTGGAGTTGGTTCTTCAATTATAGCTATAGTCTTTCTGGAGGCCACAGCAGTATCCTGGTTTTATGGTAAGGTTTTACATTTACATGAAGGAAAAAATTAATATATATGCTGTTTTTTACTTTCTATGCATGGAAGAAACATAAAAAATGTATCATGTTTTCCACAAAAAAATTAAACAATTAAGCTATATTAAGCTTTTGAACTGTGATAATAACAAATGTTATGATGACACTGATGACTACAGTACTAGCACTACCATATTTTTCATCACAGGAATGAATTACAGTTTAATATTTTATTTAATAATATTTATATTATTGTGATACAATTTTTGGTAACACTTATTCACTATTAACTATAACTTTTCCCTCAATAAACTCCTACTTTGCTGTTTATTAATAGTTAGTAAGGTAGTGGTTAAGTTTCGGTGTAGAATAAGATCATGTAGAATGAGGCATTAGTATGTGCTGAATTACTAGTAATAATTGGCTAATACATGTTTTAATAATATGCATGCTAAAAAGCAAGAGGCCCTAAAATAAAGTGTTACTGAGCATCATGTCTAAGTATTTAAATTAAATGCATTTCTTTTTCTCCAGGTATTAACAGATTTAGCAATGACATCAAGTCAATGTTGGGCTATACTCCAGGACTCTTCTGGAAAGTGTGTTGGGTGGCCATCAGCCCAGGTTTTCTCGCTGTAAGTCTAAACAAAGATGTTCTGACAGAACTGTGTGTGCAAAGTTTGTGAAATGTTAAAGTCATCTTTCACGCTCTCAAAACTCTTTAAGCACCCGCCACCTTCTTTCCAGCCTTATTACCTTTCTAATCCCATCCGCTCAGCTGTCCACACGGTCACAATTCCCAGTCTGCAAATGTCAAACCGCATGCACTCTTATAGCCTAATATTCCTCAGATACTTCTGCATGCATTATAGCTGATCTCAACAGGCTGGAGCTGACATTTCAACAATCATTTTTTCATAATTTTCCTGTTATTCTTTTTCCATTTTTTAAAAAAACATGATAAACGACTGCCTGTCTCATCTCCTGAGACAGTGTTTGAGACCTTATTTGAAATGCTGGAGAGAAGACATTTGTCACTGTTCCTTCAAGACACAAAGGCCACCACTCTACAATTTTTTCGCTCCCCACAGACCATATAGGGGTGTGTAGGGTCTACAGGATAATACAAACCTTTTGAATCTGATCAGAGTCTCACCCTAAAGATGTTTTAAAACCTATCAGTCCACCTGAACTGAACAGAGACTGCAGTGACCTAATATGAATTAATTGTTAAAACACTCTTAAAATGAAATATAATATTTAACGTTTGATAAATTGAATTAAAGTGCCGGAATTATGTGTTATGAAAGGTTTATATTTTGGTTTTGGGAGTCCCAAACAACAAGTTGACATTTCTCCAAGGTCAAAAACGCATTCATTTTCCTTTAATTTACTTTTAATAATATGCATTTATTTTTTACCTTATTTGTTCAACAACTCATTTTTCCAAACCCCTCCAGTGATTGGTCGATTTCATTTAAAACAGTGCTTTTAATGCAACAAGATTGAGACAAATGTGAGACCAAAAAGTGGGCTACTGTTTAATTTTGACGTCAACATGAAACGGCTTGGGACTTTTAAAAACCACTTATTTCAATGATTCAGAGTCGACTCTTTCGACAATAACTTAATACACGGTGCATTTTCAGATTTAAAACCTTGCAGGATGTTTTCATTAACTTAGAGCTGTGTTCCAAACTGCATGAAAGGTCAAAAATCCATAATTGGAGCACTTTAAAGCAACTGCATTTCGTAACATGTCAAGAAATAAAACTTTTTAGATGCTAATATAACTCACTGAATGTGTTTCCCTTTTTTTCAGTACATCATTATCAGCTCACTGTTGAACCCTCAGCCCCTCTCACTGTTTGACTATGAGTTCCCAGACTGGAGCATCACAGTCGGTTACATCATCGGAGCTTCCTCCTTCATATGGATCCCCATCTACATGGTGTACAAGCTTGTGTGGACCCCAGGCTCTCTTAAACAGGTGAGACAAGCAGTTGACTATATATACAGGTACTCCCACTTGAAAAGCACTCTTATAGATCTCAAGAGAAATTTCTAAGTCTCGCCCAAAAATGAATTAGAGTCCAAACAGTTGAGAAACACACAGTAAATCACAAGCAATCCACACAACTTCAGTTCATTATAAACTGCCTTGTGAAATGAAAAGCCTTGTGCTTGTAACAAACAAATCTATTATTAAAGGAACATGCCACTTTTTTGTTTTCCACCTCCCCTAGAGTTAAACAGTTGAGCTTTACCGTTTCTGAATTCATTCAGCCGATCTCCTGGGCCTGGTGGTAGCACTTTTAGCTTAGCATAGATCATTGATTCTGACTACACCATTAGCATCACGCTCAAAAATGACCAAAGAGTTTGAATAAACGTTGTGATGTTCTAGGCTGATATAACTAGAAACTATACTCTCACTGACTGAAAATAGTCCCCAGCATTATCATGCACTGCGTGATATCATTGCTCCTGCTGCAGCCAAGGTACGGCAGCAAAGTTCCCTGATTATTACGGCAGAATGAGAGTATAGTTCCTAGTTATATCAGCCTAGAAAATTGCAACTTTTCATTTTCTGTAACGTAACTACAGAATAGTCAAGTATAAATAGGAAAAATATTGAAACTCTCTTTTTTTTTAGCATAATGCTAATGGTCTAATCAGATACAATGATCTATGCTAAACTACAGCTAAAAGTGCTTCATCAGTCCTAGAGATCGGCTGAATAGATTCAAAAATGGGGAAACTCAACTGTTTAACTCCATGGGGTGTTGGAAAATGACCCTATTTATTTATTTTTTTTAAGAAGTGGTGTGTTCCTTTAAGATGACTTCCAGCTATAGTGTCCTTAATATTGATTTCTCCAGTGAAAAGGTAATCTCATCCAAACCAGGAGAGAAATAGACACAGATCAAGCAAATAGTTCAAAACAGCTCTAAACAAATTTGCCGGTGGGTTTTGACATGAAGGAACAACAGGGGGATGGACTTTTCACATCATTATGGATCATGGACTTTGGCTAGAATTACAAATATGCAGCTTTTAATTACTCAGTATAGACATTAATTGATGGACTGGAGTCGTGTTGTGGATTATTGTGATTTTTTTTATTATCCCTCATTTCGACGGCACCCATTCACACAGAGGATCCAAGTGAAGTAATGTAAAATTTCTCCAAATCTGTTTTAATGAAGAAAAAAACTGAGGGTGATGCCCGCTCCTTTAAATTCATAAAAATGGGGTAAAGTTGCTCACATGTTGTTTTCAATTCAATTTCAGCGTCTTGCTGTATGTCTGCGACCAGAGAGAACACTGCCAGACATCCACACAGACAGTATGGGGTTAAGTCCTGTACCATAGACCACTGAGAGAAAAACAACTCAACACAACTCGCATAAAAAAGCCCGCAAACATTGGGTTACGTGTCCACAGCCAACTAAGCAACTTTTGCATAGTTTTAGGGATTTGTCCAGTTGAAATATAAAGAAAAGTTATCTATTCCAAAGTGACGTACAATTAGATTAAATGTGAAAAAAGAAAGTATTCAATGTAAATTTATAATAAATAATCTGTGCAATTTACAAATGGTTGATGTTTTAATTTAAAGTTTATGTATAAGATGAAGAGTTCAGTGGTATTTTTTACATTTTACAAGTCATATGTACCCTCCTACGTTTTTAAGATACATGCAAGTGAGATTACCTCATTGTGAGAAATTCAACCAATGAGAACAGAGAACTTCATACACATTTCTCACTTATTTTTTAGAAATAACTGTT
Source organism: Enteromius fasciolatus (assembly GCA_032361145.1). Lineage (NCBI taxonomy): Eukaryota > Metazoa > Chordata > Actinopteri > Cypriniformes > Cyprinidae > Enteromius > Enteromius fasciolatus. The sequence continues at coordinate 2,139,376 of JAUMHR010000049.1, read as the reverse complement.
GTCAAGTTTCAATCATTATGGTGTTTTCTGCCTTAACTATGACTAAATATTGTAGCTACTTCATGTCAAAACTTTGTAAAACCTGTATTGATATTGTGCCTCACCAAGAAAAGGACAAAAAGAAGGGTTTCTTCTGAACTAACACTACATGACTGTTTAAATTCTCTAACAAAACTTGAGCCCCAATCCTATCTATGTGTAACGTGTTCATATTTCTTCCCACATTGTTTTTTTTTTTTTGTCCAAATAAAGAACTGAGGATGTTAACTGAACTCTGGATGTGACCAAATATTAAATTGCTATGAATGTCTTATTATGGATAGTTCAAAATGTGGTTCATATACTATGTCTGCACTGTAGGTTGTGGCAGAGAGTTTTGCTTGTGTGTATGTCTGGAAAATTAATAAAGCTGAACATTCCTATCTATATTTATCTGTCTATCTATCATTCTATCTAGCGTGATACCTATCTATTCAGATTTACGATGCCATGTGTGATTCCCACTTTCGTTCTCTTAGTGTGAACAGCCTTGCACTTTAATTAACATGTTGATTTGCATTGAGCTGCAGTATCCAGCATCTGTAAACACACAAGGGGTAAGAGAACAGCATTGTGTCAGGCATTTAAATGAGATGTTTTATTAAAGACCAGATCTTCAATCGCCACCAATCGCAGCTCTGGGAAACGCCGCTCAGTTCTGCCAGTTTCAGGTATGGGGTGAGAGAATAGAGCAAAGATAATGCTATTCCACATTCAGCCACTTCTAGCAGAGGCCGCAGAATGGATCAAAGGCTTCAGCGCAGGCGACTGGAGTAGAGGTGGACCTCAGATTCAACTACAGAGGAGCCTAACAAAAGGGCTGCAGGCTCTGCGCTCCTCTGTTAATTACCTAAATGAAAGACCAAGAGTTGCATGGAAAAGGCTGGTGAGTGGCAAACTGTACGTGACCTGCAATAACAGTGTTTCATGAGGAGAAAAATGAAGGTTTAAGAAACTAAGGTTCACAAACAATTCGTGGAAAGCTAACGAGGACTTATAATAAAACATTTTAATATAATAATGGTATAAAAAAACACATTAAAAAAAATGTTTACCTGCAGGTAGTGTTATCGTTATTCGACACTGGGGATCCGTAAACATTAAATTATTGAATAATGAAATATTATATTTATAAGAATACTTTTTAGGTCAGCGGTATAAATGAACTGTAATAAATTGCATTCGTTTTTAGGTCTATGACTGAGGCATTCTGTTATTATAACAAACACCAATTTATCATGAACGCAATTATAAATGTCAGTTTTAATTTTGCTTAAACGACTGGGGCATATGTAATACGGATGTTATTTTAAACTATATCTATTATGCTCGGTTGGCTTTTTTGAAACCTGCACAAATACGAAGTTACTACAGTTGTAAATCTAGCAAAGTTGTATATATTTTCATTTTCTTTTTTAGTAATGTACATTTATAACACTATGCTTTGTGTTTCCTTGGCATTGAATTGCATACTATAACTAGATTTAAATTTAGATTTGACATCTTTCAATCATTTTACCAAAGTACTCTAATCAATCTAAGGCAATACTAAGAAAACATTTGGAGTTGCAAGATGACTGCAGTAGTTAGAGCCATGGGAGTAATATGAGAGAAGTGAAAATAGTTTTAGTTTTTAGACAATGGTCCTGTCATTATAAGCCCATAAAAACACTGACCAAGCAGAATCGCGTGACCTGCATTGCGTGCATTGAATTTGTGGTAAATATTTAAAACGTCTGTCCCAATAAGATCAATTAAGCCCAACTTGCAATCGCCTTGCAATCCTCTGGGACGATTATGTTGGTTAAACTCGACGGCGTTAGGACCTTCCAGAAGCGTGGAGATGTGTTTAGATTGGATTGCATCCTGCTCGCCGTTTCGCTACAATGTCAACAGCACGCTGGTTTTCACTCATCGTTTGCTGCATAACGTTTTTCCAGCCTGGAAATTCTCAGCTGGGAGAGTCTAGGTTACATGATAGACCTTATGAAGTCCTACTGAGGCAAAATCTGGGTAAGTATTTCATTTACACACGCGACTGAACCATCAGGCCTGTTACATCCACAAAGGGTGAACCTGCCATTGTAACATCACAGCACAGTTTAGCATAGATTCAGCTTTCTGTGCTGTCGTTACTAGTGCATGCTAAATTGGACTCTGAGTTAAAATATGACTATATGTAATTCTTTGCTTTGACTATCTCTAATACATTATTGTTCATTATATCTCCTTCTGCAGTTCTTCTAATAAGTGTTCTGTCCACACTGCTTGTGGTCATGATTGGAATGGCAGTTTGTGTCTACAAACCTCTTCGACGCAGGTGACAAGCCCTCAGGATGAAAGACGCTGGGAACTGAACGCTACTATGAAGAAGGCTTGGTTTTGAATATTAATGAGCCAAGCTAAGTGATTGGCCGAGAAGAACGCAACGTCAGCGCGAACTATTTAATAGTCAGGATGAACCCCTTCGCTATTGGAAGATGGCGAATCAACGTCAGTTAAACCTAATTAACGTTCACCAAACTTTTAGCGTCTTCCCTTCAACGCTTAAATACAGTCACGATCTCGGATTGTAATCAAGTCTAGATCTCACAACCTACCTGATAATTTAAGTTTTTAAAACTGAACACTATTTTTTTTACAGTTTGTAAGCTGCTAAAATGTTAACAGTCTAAATTTATACGTATTTATTTTAATATTATTTTCATGTATTTATTAATTAATTAAGATGTTTATTTGACTGTTTTTTGAATGTAGGATCTCTGAATACAGTTACTGAATAAATTTATGTCAATGCCTGAATCAGTATAAATGTGCTTGTGTTCAGAATAAATAACTGCATGCAAGAGACTACATTTTTTTTTTTTTTTTTTTACTATTCTTCTATCCACCTTTTTCCTGGCGGAAATATGGGTAGCTTCCGGTCTTATCGGGTCCAGCTACTTTTAGCAGTACAAAACAGTTTTGCTGCTTGATATAGAACATTGATGTGTCCTATCATGTTATTTTAATGTGATCTTAATTATGAACACACTGGTTTGTCGTTTACTGCACGATGTTATTTACCTCGTTATTTACTTATATATCGCGTATAACGAACCGGAAGCCTCACCCATAAGCTTACTTCCGCGTTCAGGAAAAAGGTGAATAGTCCTAAAGTTAATTACATTCTGAGAAAGTTGGCACCCTTTTAAGATTTCACTAATATTTTAAAGTAGCCTACTAATATGTACCATTCAGGGGTAAATAAGTAACAGCTTTGTATCTTTTTCTTGAGAGTGTAAGCTACCATAGTACATTTATAATATTATCGTGAATAATTAGCATATTTACACTTCCATCACAATTGCTCTACACTTACACGTATTTCTATTCAGTAGCTTGTCTATTTAAGTGTCCCCAAGTCACAGAGTGAATTAATTTTTCTTATTCGGGGAGAGAAACTCATCCTTCTAATCCAGTCACATGCAATAGTATCTCTTCCTTACACAGGATAAATAGAGAGCAAATAGATAAACAATATATATATATATATATTGCAACACAATTTTAGCAATTGGCCCACAAGTGAAACACCTGCTGAGCTGAAGTCACGGAAATGAGCACTTGAGCTGATTAAGTCAAGCAACCTTAATGAATGAAGAACTATTTCCTGAAAAAGTCATTAAAAGCTTTTAAAGCCAAAGCTGAACAAGCTGTGGTGTTCAGCATCCTTCTGTATTTTGCACCAGGTAGGCTAACACAGGTTCACTGCACTTCGTTCTACAGTTATTCATTTTAGTGTCTAATGAATCAAAAGACATTCACAGAAAATATCTTACTTCAGCATTGCAAAAAGGTGGATATTCATGTGTAAAAATTACAGATATTAATTTTATATGTAAAAAATTAATTTGACTGATTTGTTATAGGTTTAGAAAGTAAAAAAATGATCAACTAAGTACCAAAGTCATTTAACCTATAAATTTTATTAAATTACATGTGGTCTTACAGTCAACCAAGCTGCTTTTATTCACTTGGATGGTGTTTTCCATGTAAAACCATTTCAGTTTGTTTTATGAAATTATTGTAAAACTGGTAACGGTTCCATACTAGAAAAGAGCAGTCAAACTTTTTTAATGTATTACTAATACATTAAAATGTAAAGTCTTTGTTAATATTATTTAATGCCCTACTTAACATTTATAAAATATTAATAAATTAAATATTAAATTGCTCATTGTTAGGCAATGCATTAAGTAAGGGATAATGTAGAGGCAGCCGGTAGTTATCGCAGAAATAAGCCCGACAGTGTGATCAGTACCCGACCCGAAGCTGCCTCTGCATCCTGCTTATTTTATGGCTACTTGCCACATAAGGAAAAAAACTGGACATGAACATTTTATTGGCATATTTGTTTTAAATTAACATTTTCATCCTTCCGCAAAACGATATAGTACCGCGTGACCAACATTCAAACGTTAGTAAGACAATTTCTAACATCTACATATGAATATATAATAAGATGTGTTTTAAATTTTCCATTGTTAATTGTGGTTGTCCAGTGTTTGTCACAAGATGGCGCCAAACGGTAATCTTTGGCGCGGAGGGATTTTAAACATTTAAGTAGTACCGTAGTAGTTACATATCAGTGATCTGCCTTAATCAGTCTGGCCATAAAAACGCAGCTTCTTTAAAACTGTTATTTTCCTCACTTCCGCATGTGAACTCACTCAAATCATGATTTTATTCCCACAGACTGCCTGAAACGACTGCTGACATACAGCTTTCTTCTGCCAACACACGCCACTTGAAGGTCTGCAGAGATGAGGTGCCAAGACACGCGTTCACAATAACACAGGGGCCTGTTAAGAAAAGTCACATTACACAAGATTTCTCAATGGGAAAGAGTATCTTTGGGACAACAACCACATCTGTATGAAGCTAAAAAAAAACCCCGATCAGGTCCCTTTGCACCACATCATCGAATACATTTGGTTTTCCCACAATAATGATTGGTATATAATATTTAATGAATATAGTCTGGAAAATACTTGCCATCACAAACATCTTTAAGGAAAATGTGTTAAGCCTTCTGGGTCTCAAACCACAAAACCAACTCCTTTTGAATACAGTCCAGAAAATACTTCCATAGGATGAAGTTTTTAAAAAAGAGATATCACAAAAAGCATGTAAGACATGACAGAGATAGGTATGCATTAGAACAGTGCCATCTGTTGGTAATTCATGAGGCACAAGACAAATCATCACACCCTTTAGGTAATGTGACAGAAACTTACAGAATTAAAATCTTAAAATGAATAAGAACTATATGCAATTAAGATTAAAAAAAGTATAAATAAAAATATAAAAAGCAATAGCTAAATATATTCCTAATTTTGACGTTTCAGACATTATGGTAAAAATAAATGTTTATAACTTTGATGAAATCGATCTGACCACCTTAGTTGCTTTCATACCTTTATTATTTGATTTGTTGATGAGTTGCTATGCAACCGTTACACAGTTAACAAAGCGCCAAAAAGACAATAAAGTGCTTTTATTAAAGTAAAAACATTTGTGTGTGTGTTTTTATGTCAAATATACATCACAGTTTAGAAATGCCTTCAGGATTTCTTCAACATGCTCAAAGAGGATACTTTCTCTTGCATTTTGCAGCATGACAACTGACCGAGAATCGAACCAACACTAACCCTGATCCGGCAGAGACCATTAAACATTTTGGCAATTAGTTCGAGTTAAGACTCATACCCAAACACCAAAAGTTAAATTAGCTTTTAAATAAAAAATGGAATTGTGTGTCCAGGAATCATGTGGATAACCGTAGCCAAAACATCTGATTTATGCTACTCTGTTTTTGTTTTGTTTTTTTATTAATGCATGATAAGCATAAATACAGGAAACTAAAAATCAATGTCCTGCTAATATAAAACATCCCTATTATAAATGTGAGACTGTGGCTGCCTCTATCTTCAGATCCTGGTTTGCTACAGAAAGAGTAAAGCAATATAAATGTCTATTTATGGCATATAATGAAGTGACAGAAGATATGGTTAAAATGGGTTCAAGCTTCATACAAAAAGTAATGAGAGAGATACTGCAAGCCAATACTCAAGACGTCTTTTGAGCCTCTCAAAGCTTTAAAAACACTTACAGAAAGAAGTCGGCAAATTAACATTCAAGTCATCAAGAAAAAAAAACATTGATGAAATAAATAGCAGTGAGCTACAAGAGGAAGGAACAGCTTGAGATTCCCCAAAGATTGCCAGAACAGAGCAGGGCAGGTTCTTCCACATTTACCACAACAGAACCTCATTCAGCAAACAATGCTGTCCAACCGCACACATTCCCACAGACACAAACAGCTGGTTTTCTCGTCACACATTCCCATAGTCCTTTAGTGTAGCATGAGGTTTGGTTGGTGCCAGAAAAGTGACCCAGTACTGCCACATTCATTCTTTGCATTACAACATACTCATGGCGATCTAAGCGGTTTTATTGTATCGTTTTACAAATTAGACAGACTAAAAGCTTGAGGCGTATCGGCTTACATCAGGACAAGCCCTTTCAGAAATATCCCGGTCTGTATGAGTGCCTCTTACTCCGGCGAGGCACGGCGGTGTGATTTATTGCCTTAACAGTAGAGATGCTTCAGTCAGAAGTTGTCTAATGACGAAAGCACACGGGCTGAAAACGGTACTGTCCTACTGCTATGTGTAAAACATTAGTTTCTTTCACTTTCCTTGGCTACGTATAAAATGGTTTTAAAGGAACCGACAACTGGCGAATATCAGTTTAACCCTGAGATATAGTATTGATATAAACCTAAAGCTAACCTTCCTGAAGTGACAATAAAACTTTCTCTAGTCATTACTGTCAGGATGTACAAACACAAGGACGTCACAACCTTTCTACCACGTGATCTTACAAAAGCAGCACTGGATGTCTTGTAAAATACATGCGTGATCATTCTTTGAAGGAAGAAAATAAAGTGGGAAAATGCTGTCGAATGTATGAATGATCACGAAAGACTATAAAGGAGCAGAAATTTTGTCGGCTGCAAACCGATTATGTGTGTAGTCGTATGTCAGTGGCAACAGAGAACTGTGTGAATCTGAGGAAAGGTATAAATAAAAAGGTTTAATGGTTATGGCAATAACAGGAACTCCCTTTTACTTTCCTTCCCTCATCTTACTCGGTCACTTCTCAGTTAAGGAGAGCTGTAAAATCCTCTGTAATTCCTCTTCTTCCTCCTTCCTTCTCCTTTCCTCCTCCTCCTGAGCCCGGCTGGAGAGCTCCATAGCCAGTCGCAGCTCAGAGTCGGGGCTGGAGGTGGAGCCAGGGCTGGAGGGTGTGGTGTCACTAAGGTCTACTAAAACTCCTTCAGACCCAGACCTGTGGTATTGTGAAAGAAAGAGACCGTTGAAAATGCACACGAGGAACGACAAAGAAAAAAACTTTCTGAAAGATCACCCAACCCCATGTTTTTCTTCTGCTTAAAAGTTTGGGGTCAGTGAGTTTGTAAAATGCCATTTCATACGCATTACTTTGATCAAAAATACAAATGCAAATAAAAGTAGCAACCGCAATTTTGTAAAATATTATTAAAACATGTTTTTGAATAAAAAACATGTTTTCTGTTTTAATATATTTTACATGTCATTTGTTCCCGTGATGATCATTTTCAGCCGTTATTCAACTTTTGTCACATGCGCCTGGTTTCATAGACATGGCTTAGCCTAAGCCAGGAACAGGCCGTAGTAGGACGCAAGTCATTTTTTAAAACATGCCTGCACTTTGTTCTACAGTTATTCATTTTAGTGTCTAATGAATCAAAAGACATTCACAGAAAATATCTTACTTCAGCATTGCAAAAAGGTGGATATTCACAATTACAGATATAAATTTTATATGTAAAAAATTAATTTGACTGATTTGTTATAGGTTTAGAAAGTAAAAAAATGAAATTACAAAAAAGCATTACAAGTGTGCATCCTAAGACAAAACAAAGACATCGACATGTTTTAAGATCAGTCAGTGCAAGTTTCCTTCAGTTGAAACAGCTCAGATTTATATTTTAGTCTAGGACTGGGCTTAAACCTTGTTTTTCTACTAGTAGAATATTCTAAATTGGTGCGGAGGAAACATTTTTTTTATTATAATCAATGCTGAAAACATATACGTTAAATAAATCTGTTTTCAGGACTCTTTGATGAATAGTGATGAACTTTAAAAGAACATTTTTGTAACATTATACATTTATTTTACACAATGATCTAATGCTCTCTTTGTAAAAATATTACTAAAATTACACAAACCCCCCCCCAAAAAAATTATATATATATATTACACGGCTCTCTGGAATGCTTGATTCTGATTGGTCAGTCGAGACATTTGCAGGTTCGTTCTTTTCAAATAATAACCGCTC
>JAUMHR010000049.1:2120400-2130809 GCA_032361145.1 Enteromius fasciolatus | reverse complement strand
ATATCTTCATGTAACATGATCTTTACTTACTATTTTTGCAAAAAAAGAAAAATCAATAATTTCGACCCATACAGTGTATTTTTGGCTATTGCTACAAGTATACCCCAGCGACCTAAGACTGGTTTTGTGGTCCAGGGTCACATACATGAATACATATATACACACACACACACACACACACATATATATTTTGCTAAAGAAAGACTACAAAAAAAAAAAAGCAGTATGTGTAACATTATCTCTGGACAAATTATTATGGAAACATGGAAAGTACCCATCACTCAGCCGATTCATCATGGATTGCGTTGCCTGTCCATCAGAATCACTCCAAGTGTCCTAAAACGAAACAGTTAGCCAGACATATTAGAGACAGACATCATGAAGAAGTGGCCAGAATGCTCTAACAGGAAGTTCTCTGACCTGTGAGTTGAGTGCACTGGACTCGAGCAGACTCTGGTGAATAGCAAACTGGAGCAGCTCTTCATCATGACTGACAGGGTTGTAATGGCGCGGGTTGGACTGGCGGTAGCCCCCTCGATGGTGATAGTGCGCTGGTGCCACAAACACAGATTGACACACCTTGAACGGAGCATTTCCTGCAGGAGCAAGAAGTGAAACACACGGCATTTAACAATTATGTTAAAACCTGTCCCTGCTTGATCAGCAAACCAATGAATCAAGGTCAGAGTTTGTGACAATTAACAGGTCTTCTGTGCATTTTTTTTTTATTCTGGAACAGATGAGGAATCAACATGTTCCCAAACCTGAAGCCTGGCTGTCACACTTCTCTTCTGTAGGTGTGGGTGTAGAAGCTGATTGGTCGGAGTCCAAAGGTTCGTCTGTACTGCACTTGTTAACGTTTCCGAATGTGATGCGGGCATTTAACACATGGAACAGAGGGATTTCTGAAGAAACAGAAACAGAATCAAACCCCTGATCTGGTTAATTATATTAAAGCCATTCACAAGATTAGTTAGTGGTTTAATTTTATTGCCATGTCAGCATCTAAGTCTGTCTTCAGGGAGTTAGAATAAACATAAAATAAACACAAAGTAAAACCAAATCTACACAAAAAAAACCCTCCAAATTAATTTGTCTTTTTTTTTTTTTTTTATTAACATATGATCTTTAGAATAGGTAACACTTGTTAACTATTAACTACAACTTCAATTAATTCTTAATTTGCTGCTTATCAATAATTAGTGAGGTAGTTGTTAAGTGTAGGTACTAAGATTCGGGATGTAGAATAAGGCATTAATATGTGCTTAATTAATTAGCACTAATAAATGTCTAATATTCTAGTATTATGCATGCTAATAAGCAACTAATAGGTGTAACTGTAAAATAAAGTGTTACCAAAATCTTACTAAAGTCCCTGCGTGAACATAATCCATAAAAATTTTGTACTTGCATTAAAATCAGGACAGTGCAATAAAAATAGTTTAACGGAAATGTTTTATGCAGGACATGCATAAAGTTGCGTCTTTGTCTTTTAGCAAAAGGTCAAGAAATATATTTAAAATCAGTATCAGTCTCAAAAATAAAATTAAGGACTGAAACTAAAACTAACAGTCTAGAACTAAAGGAATATGTCCCTTCTACCAAATGTAAGTTTTATAAATTTTTCCCTACGACCACAGACTTGAAAGCACGAGAGGACAGCTAGAATAGTTAATGCTAAACTCTCTTCCATACACAATTTGCAAATATTTAGTTAAATTTTAAGAGTGTACTTGCAGTTTTGTTGCAGGTTAGAGAGAAGTTAATATTCAATCTGATGGGTTACAAATGCTGATTTTATGCTGGACAGGGTTTCATTTGAGAGCTGAGTAGTAGGGTTGTTTGTTCCTCTCACTCACCGATCTTCACAGGGAAGCCAGGAGGAAACCTGAGGTTGATGAAGTCTTTGAGTCGGGCAAAGTGAGTGCTGGTGCGAGCCATCAGGTCAATGATGGGAGTGACCTGCTCCACCAGAGACAGAGGATGCTCCTCGCTCATCCACAAGGTGCCTTTAAACCTGAGAGGGGAGCCAAACACAAAAACTCAATTGCATTTGTGCGATATATTAGTTATTTAGTTTAATTGCTTATGTAAAAATGATTGCAGTGAGAGTGAACGGTCAGGCTTACTTCTGTGTTCTGATGGTGAGCTCAAAGGGTCGACCGATGTCTCTGCCCTGCAGGTCAAAGTCGGGGTTAAAGTACTCCTCTGGAGTAATAGCTGTGGGGTTTGTGGCAGTCGCATACTCCATAGTCATGTCCTGTAATCATACATAGAATCGATCAGCACAGAATCCTTCCAGCTTTGTCTCAATGGTTAAAAATAAATGCACATTTAAAAATGTATAAATGTCATTGATTTAGATAAAAAAATATTAAACTACTATATATAATTTTTTTTTAATTTATTTATTTATTTTTTTAAATAACAGAAGTACTTTTCAAGACAAATATTCCACAAAAGCTTTCCACAAAAGCAAAAAACAAAATTTGCTAGGTTAAAAAATATTTTTTTTTATTGGTATAAAATGCAAAAATTATTTATAGGTATAAAATTATTTGTGGTTTTCAAACATTGGTGGAACATGATCATCATTAATGTGATGAACTACTTTTCTACGACAACTGAGAAGAACTGACTATACATCTACTTATAATCAAACACTTGTTTTTATTAAAAGTAATTTCTAATAATTAAAAAACTTATTTATGACAAAAGCTCATACATGTGTTTGGATAGATCACTTTTTTAACACAGTTTATTCATTCGTAGCTAATAGTTAACAAGTGTTACCTATGCTAAAGTGTTACTGAAATTTAGTATCCAATTCATTGACAAATTAAGACATTTGTAAGCCCAAGTACTCCAGAAGAAAAACAAATTCAATGTGTCTGTTTCGTGTTCTTACCCCTTGAGCACCGAACTGTTGCTCTACCGTCCCGAGTAAAGACTCCAGGACATTCCTTTCACCTGTTGAGATCAAAAGCATCAGTAACTGATAGAAGAGTTAACAACAGGAAACAGATTATAGACCCTTTACCACTGACAAGATTGCTGGAGCCCAGTCTGGAACGATTTCATTTATGATCAAGAAAAATTGACTTCAAACTGATACCTACAACCTGAAACTGATAAATGTGCTTAAATCAAGGCTGATGCAAAACAAAACTATACTAGAGTTGGAAGTATACTAGTTGTACTAGTATGTAATGCAATAACGTTAATTAGATCACAGTTCATAACTCAAGTGGGAACACAGAGAGATTTGTAGTCCCGGTTGAGCACCAGCACCACTTTGGTAGAAAAGGGAAATGATATTTATAGTGTAAATCTTAAAGTGGGTTAATTACTTTTTATCCTGGCCTTCTCCTCGTCTGTGAGGTGCTCCGTCCTGGTGCGAATCACAACGTTCACATTGTTCACTGAAAAAACCTGCCAAAAGCAGTATCATCACCCACAGGACAAAGACTGCTTTATTCTGAAACTCACTGCTATAAAAAGAGAGTCACACTTTTCACTTTGGAGTTTCTGTAACAGTTCTTTTGTCCTCCCACTGATTCTTAATGCTACTGTAGTTCAGAAACAGCTGGTCATTTGCTTACCTTGGCTTCAAATCCGTTTACTAGTTCCGTTCTATCTGACCTCCAACCCCAGATACCGGATTTAGACCTGAGCACAAAATACATCTTTTAATATCATGTTTGATTCATTTTTCAGCAGCAATTGTGTTTTTACTTTATATTATTTATCAGTTAGCTTAACATAGTACACATAGCAAGGATTTTTTCTTTATTATATAATAAATAAAAGAAAAGAAAACCATACCATACCTTTCAAATGCAATATTCTTTGTGTCCAGATATGTGTTGACAATGGGTGTCGTCAGCCTCTTGGCTACTTCCTGTTCGGCGGGCTGCATGGAGTCCAGTGTGACATCCTCCATCTCGCGGGAGAGATCGAAGCGCTCAGTGTCCACCACCTCGTCCTCGTGATTAACCTCCATCAGTTCAGTGCAGTTGTCTGAGAAGTGCACATGATACTGATCAACCACTAATAAACATCAGTCTCTTCACTCATCCTCAAATGAAGTACATTAGTAAACATACAAATGTGAATTTCCTGTAAGTATTCACAGCACGTTTGCTAGGACCTCACCAACAAACAAATCCAGATTAACTAGTCGGTTGACTAGTTTGTTTGTTTTTTAAAAACACATGCATGCAAACAGAGAAAACCACCTTCTCCTCTAAAGATATAGCTTCTTCTTCCTCTGATCCAGGTCATGTTTTCAAAGCCCAGCAGGGTGGTGTCCACCCTCAGACAGGCCCCACTCTTCCAGATTCTGCACACGTCGCTGGGACACACACGCGAGACGAGAGGAACTGGATACAGAGCAAAAGCAGCAGATGAGGATCATTCTGCGGCCTAATAAACCCATTAGGACTTACAGAAAAGTGAGGTGGGGGGGGAAAAAAAGAGCACTTACTCCAGCTAGTGAACTCCCACTTCATCTCCATGTAGAAATCAGAAGACTAGGACAAAAAGAGGTTCATTACACTTTAGGCGCTTTCACATGACTCACATCACCTCTCAACAGAAGTGTCAGGTGCTGTTTTGGACTCCTAATAAAACTTGACGCAAATAGCACCAAAGAGCAACTGTTAGATGTTAAGAAAGCATATGCTGTAAATAGTGAATAGCGAAAGTAAAACTAAAAAGTAAAATATTTGAGCTTAGAACAGAAAACACCGACATATGACAAATCAAAAAAGTTATGCTGGTTGCTTAAAGAATAAAACAACTACAAAATGCCTTTGATGTTAACACAAGCAATGGGTTTTTAATGGCTGTGTAGCTAAATCACTACAAAAGCACAAAATTTGGGGATAGAATTTCTTTGAAAGAAATGAATACTTTCATTCAGCCTAGATGCATTAAAGGAACATGCCATTTTTTTGAAAATAGGCTAATTTTCCAACTCCCCCAGAGTTAAACAGACGGGATTTACAGTTTTTCAATCCATTCTCCAGGTCTGGCAGAGCACTTTTAGCTGTAACTCATGTAGCATCACGCTCAAAGCTTCGATACTCTTCCTATTCAAAGCTTAACTCTTCTGTAGTTACATCATTTATTTACAGTAGGTGATGTAAAAGAAACAGTTGTGATTTTCTAGGCTGATCAAACTAGGAACTATACTCTCATCCCAGCGTACTAATAATAGTTCCTAGTTATATCAGCCTAGAAAACTGCAACTTTCATTTCACGTCAGTCTTAGTAAACTCTAGGGGAGTTGGAAACTGCCTAATTTTTCAAAAAAGGTGGTGTGTTCCTTTAAACTGAATAAAAGTGTTGCATCATAACAAATTATGTTTATAATATTACAAAAGACTTTTGTGCTCTTTCAAACTTACAGTATTCTGAACAAAAACGTATCACGGTTTTTCCAAAATATTAAGCAGAACAACTGTATGCAAATTAGAAATCAGCATATCAGAATGATCTTATGACACTGAAGACTGCCGAAAATCACATCGCATTAATACATTATACTAACAAATGTATGTAACAGATTCAAAATGGAAAGCAGCTATTTTAAACTGTAATAATATTTCAGTCTTCATTGTAATTTTGATCAAATAAATGCAGCCTGGGTGAACATAAACGACTACTCTTAACTTACCATACACAAACTTTTATATACCATACAATACCAGCTCAAAATGATACATGCAATCAAATGAGAGACGCACCTCTCGGATCTTGCACAGTAGCTCTGGAACACCACCCAGTGCAGTGGAGGCTTTGAGATAATCTCGCCGCTGGAGCACCAGCTGCACCATCTCTGGATCTCCTGTGCTGACTGCTTCCTGCAGCACTGTGCAGACACAACACACATACATCAGCTTTAACTGGGCCTTTAGATATTTATCATCATCTAAGAATTTGGGCTTGTAATGAAAAGGTAAACATACTAGAATTCTATTATACAGTGCATTGTAAATCACATAGAAAGTACTAAAAGGACATCTGCTAAACGAGCAGGTGATCATTAGAGTATAAATCACACTGCATCCTGGAAAAGCCGGACCACAGGTATTAAACAGGCTGGGAAATTTACTGATGTACAAGTGGTCATTATAGATCTGATGGTATTCTTGTGGGGGCCAGTGCATTTACTTCAAAGACTGCTAAGGCGATACTGCAGGATTTTCTGATGTCAAAGACCGCCTACTACAGTATGTTGGCTAACGTGCAATTCATAAGCTCAATTCTCACCGGTCCAATTTTTATCGTTCTCTTTGGCAACATCTGCGCCGTGTTTGAGCAGCACTCTCACGGACTCCAGGTGTCCGAGTGAGACGGCCAGGTGCAGGGGCGTCCGTCCCCTGGGATCCACCTCTTCAATGTTACTCTGAAACACATACAGCTCATATCTTACTGCCAAAAGTCATGAGCATTGCTGTTAAAAAACGAAAATGAAAATATGGAAACTGTAATTAATCAAAACACTGCAAACTCCTGGTCACAATGTCTGTCATACTGTATATGGCATGGACATTTAAAATAAGATCATACTAGGGTGACTCAATCCTAAAACTTAAAAGGTAGCTATATATTTACATGAATAAAGACACAATTTACTGTGAAAAATTATGCAATTGTTGATAACAATTAATAGCAATTGTAAATAATAATATTATTTAAAAATAACTATTAAAACTGTTATTGTTAGAAATTGTTCTTTTTTTATTAGACCCTCTAACTCTAGCACTCTCTATTCTAATTCTATTCATAAAAATAATTACTTACACTAGCGTTTACATTTATTTCACATGTTAACAAAAGCAAAAATGACATCTAACACTAGCTTGCTTTGTTCTTTTTCTCTTTATTTATTATATAATTAAAAAAAATGCTATAGCACTTGCATATCATTGCTTTTTTGTTCATTTTGATTGCTTACATTGTCCTCATTTGTAAATCTTTGGATAAAAGCATCTGCTAAATAAAGTAAATGCAAATAAATTTTATGAATGTGCATGAAATATTACTTGGAAAAATCTAGTTTCTATTGCATCTTTTACTACTTGCAGCTGAATGTAGTATTTTTCTATTTAATTGAAGTGCAAAGCATGTGTTTATTTGAATCAATATATATTTATTTAGTTTTTACTATCTATTTATTTCTCCCAAACAAAGCTGTGATCTACAGCCTGGTGCAGTAAAATGAAGCTTTATTGCTGTTAGGATGAGCTCACCAGCTCTCAAGTGCAATGACATAAAGCAGTGCTGTGGTTAACAAGTGGATGGCAAGCTGATGAAGCATTTTTCATTGAGATCAACTAATATACCAATTCCAGTTTCTTCAGATTATTAAATACATGTCATGAAATCCAATGGTAGCAGAAATCTAACAACAGTCCAACGATTCAGATGCAACCCCATCAGTCTGCATACATCAGCATTTACGGTTTTCCCACACACATACCGTCTGGATCTCTTTTTCCAGCTTCCTGTAGTCATTCTCCCACACCAGGACATGCAGTGGAAATCTGAGGCTGAAATCCTCGACGCTGGCAGCGGTGGCGGATAACATTCTGCCTCGATCAAACTCTCCGTGTCTCCGAAACCAAGAGCCAGCCTGCGAGCGAGCTACTGTCACGAACCATCAAAGCCCTTCATGCGTTTAATTAACTGTTAATAAATATACAGTTACTCTGCCTATTAAACAGGTGGATTTTAGTGAAGGGGACGCCGAAAACGCAATCAACTTTTTTCAAAATAAACTTTTGAAAAACAAGGAAGTGGCAGGTTGAAACTATTTAGGTGGGGGTGTATCCAGTCATTTCACAAATCTTTCCTCCGCACCCTGTTGCATTTAGTTGCATTTATTAATAATGTTTTCAATATAAAATGATGTATTATAGCCTAATAAACTATATATGATTCAAAAAAGCAATAATGGTTAAAATCTCTTATTTTTTTTTATCGAAATGGGCGAGCCCAAAACCAGACTAAACCATTTCAGAAGAAGAAGGGGTCGTCGTGAATTAAAATATGACTAAATTGTCTAAAAAAAACAAACAAAGATATTCGTAAATAGATATTTTTTTTAATCTAGGCGTGAAACGAAAATGTTTTCAGATGAAACATCAATACTAGATTGTAATAAATAATTCTCTCTCCTAGGTAGGCGCGACGCCTCTGTGTTTTAAAAGATCTTTAGCTCATCTGGAGCGGATGGTGATGAATCTTTCGCGCATGCGCAGAAACGAATGCAGCATGTTCTAAAGATCGCATCCTACATGCCTTCCGACTGTCTGGTGGTTATAATAACGTTTTTCCTAACATACATAGGACGTACAGTTAAAGAAATGCACATTTAATATGATGCATCGCGATATAAAGTTCTCACGGCACGTGAATAGATAGATAAATTGATCAAATGTCTTACGCGTTGCAGTGACGCGTTTATCCACTGTGTGTCAGGCAGCGCTAGAAAGCTGATTTATCGCAACTCAAATGTGTGTCTGGGAGGGCAGATGGCACTCTTCTGCGATCTGATGGGTTGCTGGCAAGCATTTCCGTAGTGTAGTTTTTAATGCATTATGACAGAGGCTCCGCTGCCTGAATCGCCTGTCCTAATTTCAAGCTAGACGAGCTAAAGCCAGACATACATTATTTCACAGGCAGTGCAGATGCATGCACACATTTAACTACCCCGTGTGCGCGTCCTCCTCGGGAATGAGATCCGCTTTCAGCGATAAAACACTTTTAAACGGATTCGTTCATCATGTCAAAGCGGTGCATGCTTTAAATTTATCCGTGGACGTTTCCTAGTCGATAATACATGGTAATACCAACCTTCCCGGAGACAAGGATGTCGAAACGGCTGCGAAATAGCGAAGTTTGTGCGGACTGCAGCAGTTCGGGTGAGTAACGTTAGATTTCGGAATTTTAATAAAATACCTAACTTGCACCAGAGGGGGTTACTGAATTAAGTGACCGAATGATAACTCTTAACTATACAAATGCATGATTCAGATTTGGACATTAATCTCATTTCTGCTTTGGATATTTTAATGGATAATAAATGCAAGTGTGTTGGAGTGCAGTGAGGTATTGCCACTGGCTACGTCTCAAAACCTAGTATGCTGTCTACCTAGACAGCGCTTTATGCATCAGAAACCGAGCCACTGCATTGACTCTACGGGTGTTTTCAGCTTTAAATGATGCTGTGAAGAGTTATGATCAGTCATACCATGTTCTACTTTATTTTGGGGGATCTATTGATCCTCAAGGGGTATTGCTGGCTAAAACATCTACTATATCTAGTTTCTAGTTGACATTTTATCTTAATGGTGTTAAATCTGAGAAGTCAGGGCAGTGCATGTGTTGGCTTCTCAGAGGCTGGAGAAGGAAATAAAACATTGCCTAATATTGTTGCCCTCATTACATGAAGAATAACCATTTCAGAGTTATGACCTCCAAAGGCTATAATTAAGACGAAAGACGTTTATTTAATTGTAGACATTCATAGAGATCAATATCATAGACCCTATATTTTTATTGATTTATAAAAAGTACTGTATTTAAAGATAAACCTATTTTAGTGCTTGAACTATGAAGCACTGTTGACTTTTTGTTTTGTTTATGTTCTTATTGATTCCCCTTGATTAGTTATGCCTCACCAGCTGGCCCGGGCTGTGTCCGTATCATTGGGCAGTTGTTGTTAGGGTGAATATTTTTAGTCATTCAGCCGTGGGTTTTATTTTAGCCGCTGCAGCACTTGATGGGGAAGGGAGCAGCACTTGGCTTGAAGAGAAAGAAAAGGAGAGGGGAGGGAGAATGATGATTGTGCCAGGTGCTTGATTCTGGCCCTTGGCCTCTTTGCAGCTGTTGTTTGATACTTCCTGTGCTTGAAGGGAAGTGACTTTTGCTTCTAGGCTGCTTTCTGCTTATCAGTGGATCAGTTTTTAATTTAGATGGCTCATGTTTCTGTCAGACTGAGGCAACTGTGGTATCATATGTTCCTCAGACAGACAGTGAAACCCTAATTGGTCATTAACTTCTTAAGTGTGGGCATCTTCAATAGCCTGCCCACCTGACGCAGTAAAATGATGCGTTTTAGTCTAGATTTATCCCTCTAATTTTCCTCACTTCATAGATATCATATTTGTAGTCCTCTGAGGTCAAAATAGACTCAATAATGACCTGCCCAACTCAATTTGACTCTTTAGCCATCTTTAAGAGTCGACTAAAATACATCCCTTCCACTTTCTTACTCTAGCACTCCTTGTTCTAATTCTATTCTTTAAAAAAAACAGACTTTTAGACTTAACACTAGCTTCTCTATTCTTTTTGTATTTTATCTGTTTGTTTCTTATTATACAATTAGCAAAAATCAA
>JAUMHR010000049.1:2107791-2120276 GCA_032361145.1 Enteromius fasciolatus | reverse complement strand
ACTTTTTTGGGGGGTTTTGCATGTGGATGTTCAGACATGATCAATATCATGGCTGGTGATTCGTAGGTTGTAACCACCCCCCAAATGTTTTTACTTTTTTATTTTGCATTAATTTTGTATGCCAGCCACAAAGATCACAGGTTTGACCATGTTTTAATCCCATTTAGCCTTTTCGAAAAAATCACGTGTTTTTTTGTGTGTGTTTATATATAGGAAATGCAACAAAAAAAGTACACCATGAGTTAATTAAAAAGGGGGGGGAAACCATTACATACATTTTACATGCATCTTTTTCACATCAAGTAAGCATCTCAATACAAATATAAAATCTTAAAATAACATTTTATTAGAAAAAGCATTTGTCTGTTATCAGCGTGACAAGAAAATCCTCAAATCTCTCTGTTCTTGGGGACACTGACACACTAGAGTGCTGACTCACATCGGTGCTTCTGAAGGAAGTGAAATCACAAGTTGGCCAGAATCTGCCCTTAGAAAAGGTTGAGGCGGGGGGGTGCGATGCAGTAAATATGAACACGCCTCGGGCTGCTCAGACACATTAGTCATAGGTCCAGTGTGGTTGGCCCCACTTTCACTGATTTGGCATCATGACTCAGTGAGGGAGTGAGACTATGACATATTCTATTAAAAACTGGCTTGGTATGGGACACCCATGAAGGACGAGTGCCAGTGACAAGTGTTAATGTATGAGCAGTGATTATGTCTCTGGGTCGTTGAGTTTGCATCCTTTCGTGCTAATTTAGTTGGACATAGTTCATTGTAATTGCGTGCACTCTTCAGTACTGATTCGGTTAGATTTTGTTTGTTACGTTACTAGGTTGCAACTTGATGTAAAATCTGAAGTGAAACCAGTTTAGAAGTACAGTGCAGTAGACGTATCTAATATCGAATAAGGTAGTGAAAGTAAAGCTGTGCAGTGTTTCCCAGTCACCCGCTCGTACCCTGGAAGTAAAGCTCAGCTGCTTAGCATTTGTTGTGGTTTGAGGCATGTATATGTAAGAGGAAGTTAGTGTGTGTACAGCCGTACATGAAAGGATGACATTCAACCTGTGCTACTGTGACCTTATAAGGAAGAACTCAGCACCGCATTTTGTTTTCGTCATATTACATCACGCGCATAGTGATGCAAAGTATTTTTTTAAATATTTAATGCTCATATTTATATTTGATTCTACTAGTAATGGTTAATCATAGTGAAACATAAATAAATGAATACTTTACATAAGTAGGTGCATTTTAGAGTAAACGAGTTAATTGAAAATGAATTATTTTAGTGTGATTTGTGACTTTTTTTTTTCTTTTCCATTTTTATTTTAAAGTTTTATTAATTTTGTTGTGTGGTTAATGTCATTTTCAGTTTTTTAAATTTTTAATGTCTACATCTAATGTTTACATATTTAATTAAACGTTTCATTGGAAACTAACTGAAGTAAACAAATATATATTTCACTTTTTAAATGTTTAATATTTTTTATTTCATTTCATTGATGTTTTTTTTTTTTTTTTTTATGGTTTAATCAAACCTTGATCAAAGCATGCTTTCTTAGTTCACATTTGTGCATATGTTAACTTTATTAAAAATGCAAGTTCAAGATATAAGCAATTACAGAAGTATAATGTGTGTTTGATTTTGGTTTTGCGTTAGACAAATGCATTTAAGTTAATTTTCTTCAGTGCATTCTTCTAACAAGCATCTTCCTTGCATCAGCCTTTTAAAAGTATTGTGTTTCTGTTTTCATTCTCATGCACCAGCCAAAAAGCTCCATTAGTGTTATTGTGTATCGATCGGTGATCAGCACTTCCTGTTAATCTGTTGATTTTCTTGCAATCCCTTAGATCCTCGCTGGGCGTCTGTGAACAGAGGAGTTCTGATATGTGACGAGTGCTGTGGTGTTCACCGCAGTCTGGGTCGCCACAACTCACAAGTGCGGCATTTGTCAAACACACCCTGGCCGCCCACCCAGCTACAGGTGAGCTGAACTCTCAGACAAGCAGACTTTTATTATGCCACCTTGCTGCATCTGCTTCGAACACCAGTAGCATGCACATCACGTCAGTAAAACCGGTTCTGTGATTAGTAGTAAATCTCCATCACCTGCTTTCAGATGGAGCAGCATTTACTACACAGAACCGTAGTTCACTAACAAGCTATGAAAATTCACGTTCATTATCGCAGGTGACATATCATCTAATCACAGAACCGGCTTTACTGAAGAGATGTGCCCTTCAATTATTTGCACAGGCCTAGTAGTTAGGGATACTGGTACTGGCTGATAATGCTCTCTTGTGCTCATACTCATTAAAACACCCTGATACCATATGCAGATTTCACATAACATGTGAACAGTGTCGTAACCAGACTAAAAACACACACACAACAGAAAAACAGAGCAGAATGGAGATGAATTACATTAATGTAATGGTAAACATACCTGTATAACTGTGAGCTGAAAATTAAAGCGTTGAATATCCCTTCTTGCAGACATCACTGGAAAGTTTGTAGTTTGGTTGTATATGTCAAAAACAATGAAAGTAAAACAATACACAAGTTACTAAAGATATGCTACTTGATGGTAATTGATGGCTCTCTTAGCACACACATCAGTTGGATTCGAACTAAATCCGAAATATAAAGCAAACACAAATGGACTATAAACGACGTGTATATTAAAGATCAGGCATACACAACTTCTGTAAATTAAAGTGAAATGGGCTATCTATTATAGATCAGTTTCAGAAAATATGTTCATCACTGTTAAAAGGTCTACAGGATATTGAGTGGTGGCTCCTTATATTATTACAGAAAAACAGTTTGCAGTTGAGCAGATCGAATGTGCTATTGAATTATAGATGCAAAAAAATGAATAGTGTATTGAAACTACATAAGAGCATAATTAAGCAAGAATATAACAATCAGTTTGCTAAATGCATCATGCATGCCTAATAGTAATCATCTTTAGTCTCAAGCCCAGTTGAAAGCAGTGTTTTTTTCTTTAATGGCTGATGTTGATATCTACAGTATTGTCGCTCAATGCTTAACTTTGGTCCATTTACACAGTGTGAAACTAATTAAACAGTCATTTGTTCCAGCTCTAGATAGGGGGTTAAAATGAAGTATACAGAACCAGTCTTGGTTTAACCAATTGCTAAACAAAATGGTAAATTGATTATCCATTTTGCTATTGAATAGTTTCTGCCAAGTATCACAAATTAAAACTTTTAATATTGAAATACAATGTGACCAGAAATGCAGAAATGAGTCTTTTGAATGGTTATAAAAAATGGTTTATTAGTGTGTGACCTCACTGGAGGGCCCTCCAACAGAGAGCGTGACTCACAAAGCATATTTAAAGGAGCATGTTGCCGTAATGAATATTTGTCTTGTGATGTATGCCCTCAGTTTCCTTCTCATTCGCAGATGGTTCAGACGTTATACAACAATGGTGCTAATGCAATATGGGAGCACACTCTGCTGGACCCGACATCCGTCACAAGCGGGAAACGCAAACCCAATCCTCAGGATAAAGTGCAGTGAGTAATAGACATTATAGAAAGGTGTTTGTTTGGTATAAACTCCCAATCAAAACTTTGGGTCAGCAAAATACATATTATTTTAATTTAGAAATGTATCAAATTGGTCGAAAGTGACAGTGAATTATTCTTTAGTGTTAAACAACATGATTTCTGTTTCAAATAAATGCCCTTTTTCTAATAATAAAGCAAAAATATTAAGCAGCACAAATGTTTGTAGCGCAGCAAATCAGCACGAAAGAATGATTTCTGAAGGATCATGTGACACTGAAGCCTAGAATAGTGAAGCCGTATTTTAAAATGCAATAAAACGCATATTTTAAGTGCTAATTAAAATTACAATGAAAACTGTAACATCGTGAAATATCATTGAATTGATGGTAAACATAAGAGAGTCTTTTCAAAACCATTAGAAATGAACAACCCAAACTTTTGAAGGGTCGTGTTTGCAAAAAGTGTCTGAAATATCCCTCAGCTGTTGACTGAACTCCATTATTTCTCTCACCCATAAGCCCTAACAAAACAGAGTTTATAAAATCAAAGTATCAAATGCTGGCTTTCGTGCATCGTTTACCGTGTCGAGATGACGACAGTACAGCAGCCACTGATCTAAGCAAGGTAAGGATAGAGCTACTTGTTTTACGGGTGATATTTCAGTTCTTTCAGATATTTGATGCATTCGTTATGATACGTTTTTTCAGGTATGATACTGATGCAGCTGTCTTCTATCAGACTTGTTGAAATGTCTCTGTTGACGTATCTTGTGTTTGATTCTTTAGCAACTTCACTCCAGCGTTAGAACCGGCAATCTTGAGACTTGTTTGCGGTTACTGTCACTTGGGGCTCAAGCCAACTACTTCCACCCGGTAAAAACGTCACTTAAATGTTATCATATGCAATTACGTAAAAATGCTTCCCAAACACACTGCTCATTTGTAATGGTTCGGAACAGGAGAAAGGAAACACCCCGCTGCACATAGCAGCTAAAGCAGGCCAGGTGTGCCAGGCTGAGCTTCTCTGTGTTTATGGGGCAGACCCTGGTGCTCCAGACTCCAGCGGCAAAACGCCCATCCACTACGCAAGGTAATCAATAACTAATGCATTAATGTGCAAAAGACAAAATCTGCATTTATTGATTACTTCATATAATGTCAATGTGGTGATTGAAAAAAATATTTGTCATGTGGCCTTCACTCACAAATATCCAGATTAAAGGGATAGTTCACCCAAAAATAAAAAACTCATTACTTGCTCACCTTCCCGTCATTCAATAATTCATATAATAAGTTATATATCAATATATCGACATTCGTAATTTTATTCCCGTAATATAATGGTTAGTAAATTATGACAGAATTCAGGTGGACTTTTAGGTCCATGTTAGTATTATTTACATACTATATACAAAATTTATTAGTATTTTAAAATTATCTTTTTTATTTATGATTCATTTATATTTTGTCATTTTTATTAGTTTATTGTTAGTTCTTCAACTGGTACTTGCCAATAAATTTTTGTCTAATAGTGGTGTCAAATGGTTAATTGTGATTAATCAGACCTAAAATAATATATATATATATATATAATACCACAAACCACAAATATATATATATATATATATATATATTTACATAATACTGTTTATATATATAAATACACACTCAAACAGTATATATATTATTTTTTTTATATATATATATATATATACTGTTTGAGTGTGTATTTATATATATATAAACAGTATTATGTAAATATATATATTTACACACATATATATATATATACATACACATTTTATATATTTCTATTAGTTTATCTTACATTATATTTAAATAATATATTTAAATATAAAATATAAAAACAAAATTTGTTTTTCTTAAATATATACAAGCATGTGTTTTTGTATTTATATATACATAATAAATATACACAGTACACACATTACAAAAACCTTTGAATCCATTTAGCTGTTTGACAGCATTAATTTCTAATTTAATTTTATAATACATATATTTTATTTCGTTTCAGCATTATTTCAGTCACCAATAATTTCCCTTGTAATAGTTTAATTTTAGTAAACACCACCACTACTTGTCCACAGATCTGTACGGTGGCCTGTTTTTCATTTTACGAGTCCTGCTGTGCGCTATGTTATTGGTACACATTTCATTAAGGCTGTGAGAAGGACCACGGGCGCTGAGGGCAGCATTTGGCACAGGACCCTAAAGTTCAAAAATAAAAACCCCATGTGTCATAACGTCATTGTGTTGTTTGTAATCAGGCAAGCCGGCCATCAGGACCTGGCAGACAGACTGGTGGAAATACAGTATGAGCTCACAGACAGGCTGGCTTTCTATCTCTGTGGGCGGAAGCCTGGTGAGTCAGAGCACAGAGCGATGTTGTGTTATGATGAGAGCTAATGTGTTAATATCCAGCTGCGGGGCTGCACAGGCTGATGAAGCCAGTTTATAGCACACGCTTACTTCAGTGTGCCAGATGGCTCAATAAAATGGCGCAGTGATGCTGGAGTCAGCTTAATGGGCTTTATTGCTTCAGTGTGCATCTTTATCAGTGCAGTGTCAGTTGAAAATGTCAATACTGTCAATACTTTCTGTTTTTCAGACCACAAGAATGGACAGCATTTCATTATACCGCAGATGGCGGATAGGTAGGAACAATCTCATGCTTCTGATGTTTTCCTGTTCGAACTGGTGCCATTTTTATACAAGTTTTTACTAGAGGAGTATTTTGGGAAGCGCTTAGTCATGTTTGGCTCATTGAACTTGTAGTCGACCGATATATTGCCAAGGCTAATATTTCAAATATCACATCGGCTGATGTGTTCGAGGTGGTACGTCAGAGTTTTGACCCCCCCCTATCTTTCTATTACACATAAAAGTCTTTATTGTGATGAATGATGGCTTATATCAGCCATCGGCCACCCTGCTTTCTAAGATATCTGCATCGGCTCCCAGAATACTTCCCTGGCAGAGATAATGATCCAAACAAGGTTCACATCATTTAACATGAATATCTTGCCATTTCTTTTTTTTTTGCTGTCTTTGATGCAAAAGAAATGTGTAAGTATTTTACATGGAGAATAGCAATTGAAAGTGGCGTTTCAAATGTGTCTTTGGTCATCACAGTCTTTTTTTAAATAATGCTATTGAATAGTAAAAGAAATCGAATGCCATTGACCATTTTATTCCCTTTTATAGCAGTCTGGAGTTAACAGAGTTTGCAAAAGCTGCAAAAAGAAAACTGCAGTCTGTGAGTCCTCTTTATTTTTATTTGATTTAAGCAATACATCCAAATTATTATTTCATAGCATTTATTTTTATAGCAAAATATTAAATTCATGCTTTATTATGTGAAGTTGATATGTTAAGCAGAATATTAAATTACATTGTCTTTTCTAAATTGTGGTCACAAAAAAAAAAACAAGTAAACTTGGCTTTAACTAACACAGTAAACTGCTGGGCTTCTCTATCTGCCAGTCATTAAGACATCATCTTTATTTGCTCAGGGCATGCCTTTATACAGTTTTTCAGCCTCTGAGAGCACAGATCACTGATGCAACTCTGCTCATATCATTGCAGCTCAGTGATCATTTGTTTGAGGAACTGGCCATGGATGTGTACGATGAAGTGGATCGAAGAGAGACAGATGCAGGTGAGACGATCAGCATTTGATGAACACAATGGAAAGAAAAAACAACATTATATGAGTGCAAACTTTGAGCGCTTTCTTTGTATCTGGTGCAGTTTGGCTGGCCACTCAGAACCACAGCACCTTGGTAACGGAGACAACAGTTGTGCCTTTCCTTCCTGTAAACCCAGAGTACTCATCAACACGAAACCAGGCAAGTTCTGAATAGAAACTTGTTCTGCTTTCACTAAAGTCTTTTTAACAGGAAATAAAGATATTGCACTTCGACATGTGACATCTTATAGCACCTTTTATGCAGTGTTTGCAGCTAAAAGTGCAACAAGCAGAAATGTGCCAGACGAATGTGGAGACAGATGTCACAAAATTAATAAAAAAAAAAGGAAATGGCTTCAAAGCTGTTATGCACTGAAGCTTAAAACCAAACCACAAAGGATAGATTTGCATATTATTTTTTACATTTAATTTTATTTAGTTGAGATGTTGTCTTAACACACTGAGATTGAACTAAGAAAGCTGTGATTTTTGAAAAAGCGGTCTACTTTTAACAATAAAATGGAGCACTATAGTTCAGTCGTCATCGTTCATTCACCCTCAGTTAGTTCCAAACCTGTATGAATTGTTTTATTCTGCTGAACACAAAGGAAGATATTTTGAAGAAAGTTTGCAACCAGGCTATTTTGGTCACCATTGACTCCCGTAGTAGGGAAAAAAATACAGTGGAAGTCAATAGTGACCCAAAAAAGCCTGGTTAAGATATTTTTTATGATAATGGAGAGCTATCTGAAACACAACTGAAATGATCCAGGTCCAGAAACGTACATTGATAAATACAATGGTTAAACTGGATGTGACATCAGAAGCTCAACGTCTACTTTTTAACATAATTTACTCGTTCTTCTCCCCAGAGTTATGAGTATCACAATACATACGCAATCTTTCTAGGGTGAACGAACCCTTTAAATATTAATTTAAATAAATATATAAATAAATCGGCCACCTTGTTTTCCAAGATATCGACTTTGTCTTTGGCTGTCATAAAAACCCCAATATCGGTTGACCGCTAGTCCATTACGTTTCTTGGTTTACAAAGAGGGTCAGTTCTGGACCTTTCAGAATGGTACCAATTTGGATTTCACTGTCATTCCGATGGCACTCATTTACTGGTTAGCAAGTGATGTGAAGGTCAACTAGTTGTTCACACAATAAAATCCTCACTGAATTTCTTTTACAGGGAAGACAGAAGCTGGCAAGGTTTAACGCTCACGAATTTGCCACACTCGTGATTGATATCCTGAGTGATGCGAAGCGACGGCAGCTGGGGAATTCAGTCTCCAGTCCTAAAGGTACAGCCTGCATTCATAAGTCTTTGATTTCTTTTAAAGTCCTCGTTGATGCTTTATGACTGTTTTGTGCAGACAACGTCGACGTATTCTTCAAAAGCGCGGGTAGTCGTCACGGAAGCGAAAGCCAGGAAATCGACCAGCCGGACTACGACAGTGTGGCGTCCGATGAGGACACGGACACTGATTTACGAGTGGGCAAAGCGGACAGAGCTAAGGTAGACCCGTAAAGCACGAGGAGCTTTGCCTTGTGCCAATCTTGCCATCACAGCGTCGATACGCACATGTCGGATGTCTTTCCAAACTGCTTCTTTTTTCCTCAGAGTCTGGACTCTGATCTGTCCGATGGACCGATTTCTGTGCAGGAGTTCCTGGAGGTAAAAAATGCGCTTTCAGCCTCGGAAGCCAAAATTCAGGAACTGATGAAGGCCAATAGTAATCTGAGCGAGGAGCTGAGAATGATGCAGAAAAAGGTACCAGAGATTCAGCCGTGAGCGCTGAAGGCCCTGGTCAGAGCATAACCCCTGCACCTCTTCTCGCACGCAAAATTGACAAGGATTATGATTTTATTAAAAACCCTCTGGAATGCTGATGTCAAAATAGTACCGTGATAACCACTGCAAGTGTTCAGATAACCAGCATGACCTTGACCTCATTGGGAAAAGTCGTGGAGTGAAATCAAAACACACCGTCGGTTTGGCATTTGAATGCAGACGATTAGCTGGCATGCTCCCTAACCACAAACCTTATTTAGAAGTTGGCTCTTGCATCGGCATGACTCATTTTAATCGGCTGTGTTCTATGTGTCATATGCATTATACAAAGGTTTGCAGAAATCTGAGCTAATAATATTATAGTATAAAATATAATTTACTACTCTCACATAAGATGAGAGATGAATCACTCACCGAATTGTTTAATATAGTCATGCACAAATCAACTGTTACTGTTTAGTAATATTTTAAAAAGTAAAGATTTTACATTCCTCATTTAATTCTATTTTAAAGTAGTTATTGAAAGATTTGGTTATGGATTATTTTGGCCGTCATGTTATTAGTTTAGTTGTGTTGTTTGGCTTCTTGCTTAAGATGTGTTATGATTTGAAAGTGGTTTTGGATTATATGTACAGTATCTCCCACACAAAAGGTTATATATGATGTCTTGGATGTTATTAGAAATTATTTTAATTAGAAAAATTAGGCCATTGTGACATTTGGGGGATAAAACTGTGTGGCTTTGCATTGGACCCACATCTGGCCGGGTGAAAATAGAGATATTTATTATTATGAGTGACGTCTTCAGGCTCTTTTCTGATCCTGCCCGACGTGTCTGCTCAAGCTCTTTGGCTTCTCTTTCAGCTGCGGCATGAATCTGTGTCTCTCCCTGTGGATTTTTAGGCATGCCTAGATATCGCATCTGCCTGTGCCTGCATGCTAAACTAGACCTTTCGCTGTTGTGAAGTTTGGATTTATTGAGCAACTCCATGACATGAATACAATATTCAAAGTAATAACTTTTTTCTGAATTACAAGAGTATAAGATCTAAATAAATGTCTTGTTTCGTAGAACATATTCATTTGGTTTTAATATATGAAAATATTATTATTAATATTGTTATTTATTTTAATTCGTAAATGGATTTTTGTTACAGTCTCACAAGCCCCCTACAGTTTCATGGAGCAGAAATCCTTTTCTAAAAAGATAGATATTATGCTAATTATTTTAAATGATATTAATTTCTCATAGGCCAGGACTGAAAGCGATTGCATCAAGCTAAATAATTGGATCTCACTCACTAACTTCACATGTAAATTTGTGCAATGCATAATATTTTCAGAAACAAATCATGATTCAAAGAAAGTTCAGTACTAAAATTGATTCAAAAGTTATGTGGAAATATATGAACCATATTTCATATGCAGTACAATGAAAGATTAAAAAAAGCTACATTATAGATGGAGCTGTGAGGTTTCTCTGAATAGCAACACAATATGATTTATGAGAACATTATAAATCCGTGCGTTTATTAGTGGATGAGATCCATTATTTCTGATTATATTGGTCAAAGACGCGGCTAGAAGAATGCTGTAGGCCTGTAGCGACTCTAGATGAGGATTTTTAAACTGAACCTCGTTTATTTCTCGACTGCAGCTCAGCTTTGCTACAGTTTCTGCTTTTCTCTGGCTTACTCGTGTTTCTCTTCAGCTGCAGTCTCTGCAAAGCGAGAACAGCTCTCTCAGGCGGCAGGTCTCCACACAGCAGCCCTATCAGGCCCCCGGCGGCCCCGTCCATCCCAATCCCTCCAGTCCCTCCTCCTCTTCCTCCTCCTCTGCCCTGAAACGCCACCTGTCTGCACGGGCCAGCCGCCCCATGTCTATGTATGAAACTGGCTCTGGTCTGAAGCCCTTTCTCCCCAAGGGAGAAACCCCTTACCCCGAGGAGACCTTCCCCACCCTGCAACCCTTCCCAACCTATGTAAGTAAAAACCTGCCTCTCGCCTTCTCTCCTCCTTTTTTCTTCTTCACCTTGCTCTTCAAATGTAGCAGCATGCAGATGGTACCATTTCAATTCTCTGCAGTTTATGAGAGTTTCCAAAATACAGGTTTTGGACTACTCCGCTTATTACTTTACTTTGCATCCTGTTAACTCACATAGCAGCTATTTCACCATACTTTCTGTTTCCTGTTTTAATTTCAATAGTGTCATTTGGGAGTTACAAAACGTTTTTTTTTTTTTTTTAAGGCAAACTCAATGCATTAGTCACACAGTCTCATTCTCATTGCTTTATGTAACTTGGTGTGTACATATAACTTCTCTGAGAAAAAGGTGCACTAAGCAGCATGACGGTATGACTGATAATGTTGTACCAGGGTCCAATAATTAGGGTTTACTGAGATAAAGCGACTAACTGAATACGCTAAGTGAAAATCATTTTGAACCTTATTTGAAGTATTAAACATTTATTTAGGGATACAGTATTTTCACAGTGGGAAAAGTTACTTAGTGCACTTTTTAAAAATGTTATCGTTGTTGTTTTTTTTGTTTTAAACCATAAAAATATATTTTGTTCTCGTCACTGTTACTGTAGCTCACAAAATTCAGTATCTTGATGTAACATGCCCAGTATTTTATTTTCAGTTGTGCAAGTTTCTATTTCATTTCCATCATTTTTTTTTTTTTTACTGACCTTTTAAGTGTTGATATTAAAAACATTTTAACCCTATGGCCTTGCATTGCTTTAATGAGTTTTTTCCAGTGCATGTAAATGTTGCTGCAGTCATTATTTAACACTGGATTTGTGCTGGGTTTAATAAAATAAAAACCTATTAACTTATATTAGTTTATAAGGTAATAATGTATTGGCATATCAGTCACCAGTCAAAAGTTTGGGGTTGGTAATATTATGATTTATTTTTTTTAAAGTTAATACTAAATAGTATTATTAATAATATAATATAATACTTTTAGAAGAGTGCATCAAAATAATTTTTTAATGTTACAATAAATTTCCCTTTCAAATAAATGCGGTTCTATTTTACTTTCTGTGCATCATTGAATATCCAAATCAAATGTATTGTGGTTTCTGCAAAGATATTAAACCTAACCAATTTAAACACTGATAATAATGTTTCTAAAGCAGCTTTGCGAACACAGGAATAAAATGTATTATTAAATTGTTTTCTAGGGGAAAAAATATTTAAAATTGTAATAATATTTCACAATACTGCCATTTTTTTTTTTACTGTAGACTTGGTAAAACATTAGACATATCCTTCAAAAACACAAAACATCTTGCCAACCCCAAACTTTTAAACTTGTGTATGAATAAATATTACTTTAGATCATTATAAGTTTATTTTCACATTAGTGATGTCAAACGATTAATTGCATTCAAAATAAAAATATTTGTTTACATAAAATGTGTGT
>JAUMHR010000049.1:2079277-2092380 GCA_032361145.1 Enteromius fasciolatus | reverse complement strand
CATGGACATCTTGGATGACATAGTGGTGAGTAAATTATCAGCAAAAGTTTTTTCAAAAGTGAACTTCTCCTTTAATGTTTTTATGAAAATATACGAAGATACAAATATCTTGAGTCTTTAGTGCATCCTTGCTGATTTAAAGTATTAAAAAACTCTTGCTGACCCCAAGCCTACACACAAACTTACATATTTAATAATTATCTTAACTAACATACATGTCAAGTTCCTTTTACTGATGAATGACTGACCTTCCTCAGCTCCGGGTTGTTCTGCTTCCAGTGTTCCTTTAGCAGCTCCTGTGCAAGCTAAAAAATGCAAATAAATAAGAAACTTTCAACTGTGTACCATAACATGATTTTACGATGTTATGTTCAGTTCATACTGTACATTTTTCCTCCTCTCTTCTCTGGCAGACCGCAGAGCATCTGTTTTTTCCACCAGCTGTCTGGTCAGTGTGGCTCTGTCTGGACGAACATTTCTGAGCTCGGCCTCCAACTGGTCTCTCTCTTCCTGGAGCATTATTCTCAGACGCTCCCTGCGTTCCTGCAGTTTTCGCTGCTTCTCCTCCTTCATTCGTTCCCGTTGAAATGCTGACATACTAAAATGGCATGAACCTAATTTGTAACTTTGTTATAGATATATTATCTTCAGCATCACATTGGACACAAAAGTCAGTATACGTAGAACTCATGCGTCTGAGAAACGCTGTTAGACTTTTTTGCCCAAGAAAGTGGACAATATTGGCATGAATCCTTTTAAATTTGTGATAATTGGTCTTAAATGATAGCATTTGCACCAAAAAATGATAAGGATTTATTTTTCTATCATTCATAACCACACTTTGCCTTTGGAAGGCAGTGTATACAAGACCAAAGTTTTTTATGTTTTTTTAAGAGCTCTGCTCACCGAGCCTGCATTTATTTGATTCAAAATACAGCAAATTTGATTCAGGAATCATTCTAAAATTCAGATTTCCAGCTCTAAATAAATATTACTACGCTGAAAACAGCCGAGTAGATTTATTTCAGGTTTCTTTGATGAATGGAAAATTTAGAAGAACAGCATTCATCTTAAATAAAACCTTTTACAACATTTTAAATGTCTTCATAAATCACTCTGGATTAATTTAAAGCGCCCTTACTAAACAAAAGTATTAATTTGCATATACTGACTCCAAGCTTTTGAATGGCATAGTGTCAAAAGTTTTTTCCCCCAGATAAATGCTTATCTTTGGATCTTTCTATTTCTCCAAGAATCCAGTAAAATGTAGGCTACTTAACCGTTAGTGATAATAGTACTGATAAAATATTTATTGAACAGTAAATCAGCATATTAGAAGTATTTCTGTGAGATTATGTGACACTGAAGACTGGAGTAATGATCCTGAAAATGTAGCTTTGATCACAGGAATGAATTACATTTTAAAATACATTCAAATAGAAAGCAGTTACTTTAAATAAAACATTTCACAATATTACTGTTATTTCGGATCAAATAAATGGAGGCTTGGTGAGTAGAAGAGAATTCTTTTAAAAACAAGGTAGTGTACATATAAGTATATGCATTTATATTTTCCGTCTTAATCTTTGAAAACTTGATTGATTCCAGCTCATAATGTGGAGAGGAGTGTGTTCTCAATTATAAACTTTGTGCATAAGCTCAAACAGATTGAGCATCAGTACCTGCGCTGGAAGGACTGCCGTGAGCTCCACTGCGCCTGTTTGCTGCTGCGGACCTCCTGCTCTCTGAAGTACTGGGAGTGCAGCTCCCATTGCTGCCTCCAGCGAGACTCCTGCTCCCGCTGTCGCACCAGCTGCCTCTCCAGATCCCGCACTCGACCCGGCCAGCGCGCCGAGAGCGTCGGCAGAGCCATGGATCAGTCCGCGGTGGAGGAGTTTAGCTCCGTCTAACCTTACCTCTATGATAGACCTTGACCTTCGATCATTGGAGCAGTCGATATGAATTCACAAAATGCTGTAATCGACCAAATATTATTGCATGTGACAGGCGCTAATACTGCGGTTGAAACAAAAATAAAGTAAATTAGGCTCTGCTTGCTAACTTCAACTTTACGTTGAAAGCTGTGGATTTAGCGCATTGAGGCAGTTAACTTCTGGTGAATCAGCAAATGATTAATATGAAAACAAAAGTGTTGTTAAGAGGAAAGCCGTTAACGACAGCGGACGCTAAACAAAAAAACAAAAGAGAAGCGTTACACTTGTTTACAGCGCTACTTCCTGGTTACCTACGGCGAGCAGCGAGGTACAAACAAAGCGAAGCGATTGGTTAAATTGTGAATTTCCACAGTAGCCTACTTGTAGGTAACGAATAGAAATATCAGAGCTTACAGTAGCAGATGTTTAAACAAAATGTGGGAAATCAAAGTATTGTTTTAAAAAACGAATTAATCTTAAAACAAGAGCAGGCCTAGGCTATAGCCTAAATTTGTGCTTTCTTGATGAATCAGAAAAATAAACGAAAAAAGGCAATACAAGCATGTCAGTGTCAGAGTCATTCCTTTACAAAGCTTAATAGTAGTAAAGCCGCATAAATAGCTGCCAAAACCCAAGTCAGCATCGGATAATTCAATAGGTCAAATAGGCTACAATCTTATAAATGTATAAATCTGATTTAATCTAAATTGAATGATGCTATATGTGTGCATCCACATTTTACAACTGTGCTGGATAGTGCTGAAGTTTAAAAAAGCACCAAAAGTTATAATTCATACATGCTGGCCCTTCAGTAATATTCAGAAGGATTATTCTGAACGTGATCAGGATCTACACTGAAGGTGACAGCAGTGTCTAACACTCTGCTTTAAAGATTTAAATAAAAATGTGCAGTCAGCCGAGGTGTGAGGTAAAAAAGGGAATCTGATGGCAGTATTAATAAAGAGAGAATGAAATGACTTCCTGGGTCGTTGTGGGTTAAGCCTACTGCTGGATGAATTAAACATTGCATGTGAATGTTTAATGGTGACCAGATAATTGTGTCTAATCGTCGTCAGAAAGACTCCCCGCTTAAACCTCTAATGTCAGTAAAAGGGTAAAGGACATTTTAATTATTAACTAAATGAGGGCCTTAAAGTTTCAGCAAATACTCAGAGCAGCAGTTTGATTATTTTATTCCCTTAAAGAATGTGAAATGAAGCAACATGTTCACGTTACTTTTACTTCTTAACTTCCTGTGAAGAGAAACACTTTTAGATTTTCACTATGGATCAGTCGTGTATTAAAAGGTCAGCCTATTAATCTGCCTCAATAAGAGGAGTAACATCTACAGAGAGCTTGTTGTTCAATATTTTACTTGATTAATAATCAGCATTTTGCCAAAACCAGAAATAAATGGAACCTTTTTACAGATTGTGAGGACGCATTTCAAATGTCATCTGCTTCATAAATCCTATTTTATTTTATTTTTTTAATTAATTTATTTATTTATTTTAATACACCAAACACTGCATAGTTCCTTTGCATCAGATGAAAAAATAGTTAAGCTAAGGAAGTTATGGTAAATTTGTGTATTGTTCTCTCTTCTAACGGCCACTATGAGTCCCTCACCATTTTTTCCTCTTTTTGAAAATTGAATTTTGCTATTTGAGGAAATGGGAACACAAAATTTTTATGTAATTTCCTGTTCATCAAGTTTATCCTACTGCTTTTGAGAAACTTTCAAACTTTTTATGAGAAATATAAAAAGGATCCAACTCGGTGGATGTGTAACAATTTTTTTAACGTACATTTTAATGGTGGGAGTAATAAAAATAGGCTTCTTTCAGCCCGTAAACCATATTTTGTTTAATAAAGCATATATTTTGTAAAATAAAAATGTTTAAAAGCTGTTTTGGGTCACCGTTGACTTCCACAGTATTTTTATCATACATCAATGGAAAGCTTATTTATTCAGCATATGTCTCAATTGTGTACACCTATGACTGGAATTGTGGTAAAAGAAAGTCTATTTTGGGTCACCATTGACTTAGCAAAAAAATAATATGGAGGTCAATAGTGACCCAAAACAGTGAATCTTCTGTAACAGAGAAAGTTATTTATTTGGCTAGTTATTGTGTAGTAACATTGTAATACATTGTACATTATTTGTGCACTTGGATGGCTCAAATTCCGAATATAGGTTTTTTTCTGTTAAGTGTGGGGACTGAATATAATATACCATAAGCGTTGGCCCCGCCTCGTGCGATATGATTGGCTTCTCCTCTTGAGTCCGCATGTATTTGCATGAAGGGGCGGGGCAAAGGGCTGTCCAGCTGTGTAGCGCAGCACGAGAAGAAGAAGTGATTCTATGCTGTCTGTCTGTCCCGCGGTAGTTCCGGGTTCTGTCTTCACTGCTGCTGTGTTGTCTTCGTCTTATGTTGTAGGCAAAAAAAGTCACTTTCGCCCAATTTAGGCAATCATGGCTCTTCTAATGGAGCACCAGTTCCGGCAACTTCCAGCCGACAAACAAGTGGAAACCCGGCCGTTTCTCGAAGCGGTGTCTCACCTTCCTCCTTTCTTCGGTAGGTTCTTCCGTCATCTCTCATAGTTTGAGCTCAGATTTGAGCGTCACCTCTGTGCTGTCATGAAACGGCTGAAGATCTTTAAGATAATATCTTACATTTATTTTAACGTTTAAAGTATTCATTGTAACTTGTTCAAGTCGTAAAAAAGTTATTTTATTATCTATTTTAGTATGCAAATGATACAATATCTAGTGTTTGCTAGTCCCTCCCTAATAGATCACTTCAGAATGTCATTTTCAAAAGAAATGAACTCGTGAACAAAGTGAAACAAAGTAACAGTGCATGCATGTTTATAGAAGAGTTTTAAACTCATTCAGTTACATAATTATAAGCATGTTGTTACAGAAATCAGTAGTAGTCTGATGTCATCTGATTTTCTGGGATATTCTAGCTCTATGATCGGGGTGAGATTTTCCACTCCTGATCAAGATCTTCAGTGTTCTCCAGAAGTTGTTAGTAAAGTCTGACAAAGCCTATCTGTCAGGCAGAAGCCATTGTTTGCTTTTAGAGGACTAATCTTTTTTTGGCTCAAATTTCTTTTCACAAAGAAGGCCACAAACCTATTGCATGCATAATTTAATCTGTTGCCCTCGATTTTGGAAGTTGAGAAAATTGATTAGCATGGTGTTGAGTTGCCCTGCTCTATTCATCGTGAAACGGAACATCAGAACATCTTTGTGCGAAGCCTCATTTGGTATTAATATGAAAAATGCATTTAAAATGAATTTGCCACTTGAAACGCCAAGCCTGAGGTGTTCACATTAGCTCTTGATGTACTCCTGTATTTTTTTTGCCAGCCACCAGTAAAAGGCTGATTTTTTTGCAATGGTTGTAAAACAAACTGGATATGATGGAGGGAGAATTAACTAAATATTGTAGTGACAATACAGAATTATAGTGGTGCTCGACAAGTCTGAGATGCATTAAAAAGCCAAGAATTAAAATCTAATAAAGAAACTGTATTAGGATTTTAATGGATATGAAATGTTGAGCAAAAGACTAACTTGTGTCCATTGATGATATGTTTTAATTTTTTTTGCTCAAATGATTATAATGAAAATGTCCAATAAATCATTACATTTATTATATGCTCTAATGTAATAAACATTTTCATTACAAATAACAGTCTTGAAAAATGAAGCATTTTCACTCATGATCTCAAACCTTTGACTTTTGGACTCAACTGTTTGCTCTACAAGAATCTCCAGGTGGAACCCATAGTAAAATTGATCTGTGCATGATATGAATGAATGATACAGGTGCTTCACCTCAGTAGATGAACTTTGTGTGGCAGGCTGTGCTTGGAGAAGTATTTATGATTGCGTGTGATGTCCTAAGGTGATCGGGGACACTGGTTGTTGTGGATGTCGCTAACTCCCACAGAAAGACAATTAAGCTTCCCAGCTCTTGTCTAGTGTTCACACTTTAACACAAAAAGCCCTGTGTGGAGTACCAACACCAGAAAGAACAGGAGTGGGGGCTGGCATTGTGAGTGTTTTCTGTAAATATAATGCATTCGTTCACAGTGGAAAAGCTGGTG
Source organism: Enteromius fasciolatus (assembly GCA_032361145.1). Taxonomy (NCBI): domain Eukaryota; kingdom Metazoa; phylum Chordata; class Actinopteri; order Cypriniformes; family Cyprinidae; genus Enteromius; species Enteromius fasciolatus. Next base: position 2,086,321 of record JAUMHR010000049.1, on the reverse strand, counting down.
TGTAAGCAGACTGTGCTTGTTTAGAGCCGTCTGTAACCAGAGATGCTCCTTTTGCTAATAGTACAAATGCTGATGACCCAAATCTTTCCTGTGGGCTGTGCTGGTTTGACCTCATCACTTTTATGCTGGGAAATTCTGCTCAGCTGCTCACTTGAGGAACACATATTGTGTATCACTTTCTAAAGCTCTTCTCTTTCAGGCATTTTGACTGCATGAGGCTGAGATCCTCGGCCTGTATAAATTGTTGATATACAAAGATGTCATGCATTTCTTTTATGAGGCACACCAGTGACAGTTGTGGCTTTTGTGTTACCATTTGAATAAAAACAAACTTTGGTGCAATTGCTCTGTTTGTACGGTTCATCTAAGTAACCAAACAAGTGGAGGTTGCAGGGATGGAAACATCAGTGATTCAGTGCGTTTCCATTTCCACAGGTGTTTATTTCAATATAAGTCGCGCATTACATTTGGTCTCAGTGTGATAATGGGTGGTACTGAAACTTTAATGAACCGCATGGGTGCTTTCAGAAATCTGTCATGCTCTCTAAGCACAGTTAATTATTCAGGGCTTCTTTTTTTTAGTTGCTAATGTCAGAGTTCACTCTAAGTTCTAAGAGATCAGAAGTGGCAATACTTTTACCGTGTATCTGCTACATTCCTGCAGATATGCTAGTATGTAAAAAGCAGATTACCTCACAGCTCTGTGAAAGAATGTTGCATTCTCACATGTGTATAACATAATCTGTTACAGTAGGTTGCTAGTCGACCTTTTTTCAAATAGTTAATAGAGTTATTATATAAATATTCACATCTATCCATTTTAATCTCCTCTTAGATTGCCTCGGCTCTGCTGTTTTTTCTCCCATCAAAGCTGATATCACAGGTAACATCACTGTAAGTTCACCACGTGACATACTACACCCTTGATAAGCACTGAAGAGTATAACATTTATATAACTCGTAACTCCACCCACCTCTTACAGAAAATCAAGGCTGTGTATGACACCAACCCTACCAGGTTTAAAACCCTGCAGCACATTTTGGAAGCAGAGAAGGAGATGCATGGATCCGAGTGGCCAAAAGTTGGAGCAACACTTGCCCTCATGTGGCTGAAAAGGCAAGCCTGGGCCTGACATGTTTGTTGTTTCGTTTTTTTGATTTTAGAGATGTGAAAGTAAAAAAACAGCCAAGTTTTATAAGGAAAACATGGACTTTCTGTAAGTGTCTTTGTTAAAGAAAAAATATAAATTAGCTGAATATGTACTCACCTTCAGGCCATCTAAGAGTTTGTTTCGTCATTAGAGCGGATTTGGAGGAATGTAGCGTTACATCACTCGCTCACCAAGGGTTCCTCTGCCGTCAGAATAAGAGGTGAATAAAGAAACAAAACAAAAAAGACAAAAACAGTTGGAGGAAATATCATTATGGATTTTGGTCTTCAATAAGCGCCTATTTTGGCCAGAAGCAGCTGCTTGCTTGATGATGGATTTTTCTTGCAAACACACAACTTAATTTTATTTGATGGACTGAAGTCATGTTTATAATTGTGATGTTTTTATCAACTGTTTGGACTCTTATTTTGACGGCACCCATTCACTGTACATTATTCACTGATGAGTAATGTTGTCACGTAGTGCTCAATTTCTCCAAATCTGTTCTGAGGAAGAGATAAACTCATCTACATCTTGTATGGCCAGAGGGAGAGTACATTTTCAGCAAATTTTCATTTTTTTTAAGAACTATTCATCTGTCCTCATTGAGTTTCATTCTGCAAAAAACAAACAAACTAAGACCTGTTTTCTGTTAGGGGGCTCCGCTTTATCCAGGTCCTTCTCCAGAGTCTAGTGGATGGGGATAAAGATGAAAACAACCCTAATCTCATCAGAGTCAATGTCACCAAAGCGTATGAAATGGCATTGAAGAAGTATCATGGCTGGTTTGTCCAGAAGCTCTTTAAAGTAAGTTGCATGCAAATGCTTTTTTTTATGTAACTTAATAGTTTTTCGGCATCTGAACGTGAAATGAGTGAAACTTATGACTGCAAAAGCTTGGAAAAAAGGTTGTCCTGTCTTTACGTTTTCAGGCAGCACTATATGCCGCTCCATACAGATCAGATTTTCTCAAAGCGCTTTCTAAAGGTCGAGAGGTCAAGGATGAAGAATGCTTGGACAAAGTGCGGCAGTTCCTAGTAAACTTCACAGCTACTATTGACGCCATATATGAAATGTACACCAAGATGAATGCAGAGCTGGACTACACTGTGTGATCTCACATTCACAAGCGAGCAAACTTCAGACCTCATCTACTGCTGTCCCACTGGATCTCTGTTGCCTCCCTGTAGACATCTCCTTAGTCTCCTCATTGGACCGCTCTTCTCTCCTACTGGATCCTGCATCTCCAGCAGTATACTGTTTTCTCTTGGGGGACAATTAAGGTCCAAGCTGCTGAAGACTTCAGTGGTTTTGGAAGGAAGGATGTCTGTTATTGTTTGTTCTGCTCGTATTGAATGTTTGAATGCTTTGGCTTTTTGACGGTTTGTGAGTGTTTTGTAACTTTAAGCGCTAATCTTTTCTGTCTGATGCTTGACACCTGCACTTTAAGTATGTGTATGGAATGATTCTGTATGTGTTCCTTTAATGAGGGTTTTCATTTTACGTTTTTAATTATACCAAAACAAAAGTCTGAAGACTGTATAACCAAATATCTGACACCGACCGTACTGCTGTTAGTTTTTACTTCCGAAAAAATACTTGAATGTGACATGAAATATAAAGGAAACCGCTTCCTCAGAAGTGCTAATGAAGCCACTATATTGAGTGGTGAAACAGTAAAAAGAAATACGTCGATAATAATTTCTGAATAATAAATTCTTTCAATAATTTATTTCTACAAGAAAACTGTGAATCTTCATAGACGTAATGTTTTGTTTATGTAATGTAGTGGACGAGTATTGTTGGTTTGTAGGTTTTAATTAGTCATTCCCGAAGGATAATTTCATTAGAACTGCTTTTTAGAAATAAATGTTCATTTATGGAAATTATTTGTTTATTCCCGCTGACTTGTGCTTTGTTTTATGACATTACAGACTTATTTCACTTTGCTTTTGCTTGGTAGGTAAATACTGATGAACCACGTCTCAGTTCTGTACCGGGTTACGCACGTCCTGATTTTGCCAAGTCTGATGTGTCCCTAGGTCAACATATTCTGCACCTAAACCTAACCTTACCCATGGGTAATGCCTCTAAACTGTTTCTTCAAATCTGATTGGTTAATCACAATGTTGTCCCACATAGATGTTGCCCAACTTGACCCAGGGACATGTTGCACTTGGTAAAAGTGCAGGTGCAGCGCACCTCTACACAACAACACTAATGTATTTGACAGGACAGAATGAAGGTGTTATTTTAACCAGTGCAGTTGACATCAATAAAAGCTCATTATCTTTGTACAGAACTAAAGCAGTACATCATATAGACCCTGTGACTGATGCCTTCAGGTGCTGTTTCGCTCTTCCACTGTATTATTATTATTATTATTTTATCTCAATGTGTTTTACATTGATGACAGTTATGTGTAGTCTCTTTAAAATATCATTAAAATCACAACCTAGTGTAAGTTGTGTCCTTTCCTTTTGGCTGCTTCTATGTTTTATTCCTCTAGTATAACCATTCTTTTTCTCTATATGTAAATGCATATTAATCCATTACATCTAGATTTTCATTTACAAACACACAGACATAATAAGAGCTACTCATGAGTCAAGACATTTATTAAAGGCATTTTATACATTTAACAATATAAATCTGAACTAAATTCAAAGAAGCAGGAAGAAAAAAGATACCTACAACGTGCAAAGCATTTATTTATTTATGGTTTTTGGAAGGTTACTTTGGAAATGTAATAGGATACAGATTATATGTTCTATGTAAAATACGCATTACTAAAGTAATGTAACCGATTACATTTGACCAAGTTTTGATTAGTTTCCTAAATTTGTAATAAATGTTTTCAACTGTTAATCCTTTTGAAACATTTAAAGCAGCCAGGGTTAACCTTACAGTAATATTCAACACTGATTACTGTCAGACTTTCACAATTACTTATAATAATTTAATTTAAAAGCACAGCCACCACAAAATAAGACTTCAGCACCATTTTTTACTGTGAGACTGTTAAAATAAATAGAATCATAAAATATAGTCATGATTCTGTTTTTAAAATCACATCTTTGCATTTGACAGAAAACACTGACTCTAACAATGCTTAAGCATTATTTTTAGACTAGATTTCAAATAAACATGTGTCCTAAATTCCTGAAACATCGGTGCATCATATTTTAAAGCAGTCAATGCAATTTGGGGGAAAAAAAATCTGTCAAATCTGTGTTCGCTCATAATATTTAACCCCTTTTGTAATTATTACCATTTTTGAAAGTAGCTGTAATTTAACTACACATTGTCCTAATATATTACAGTTGCTTTTATTCTGTAACTAAATTGCGTTATTCCATTACATGTAACTAGTTACCACTCCACAACACAGATTATGATGAGTTAGTCAATATTATTAAAAAACGGCTTAGTTCCTTTAGCTGCTCGTTCAGAACACCAGAGGGCGCCGTTACCAACAGTTTACTAATAGACGCTCAACAACAAAGCTTAGCAAACCGGTCATACCTGTTATGGCAGACCTAATTCTTGAAGCATGAAGTAAAACTTGAAGCTCTGTATGTAGTATGTATAATATTATAAATTGTAGTATAACGGTATGATATGTCGTATGTTCTCAAGGCTTTAAAATATAAAAGAAAGAGAGAAAAAGAAAGAAAAGCTTATTTTTGCTAACATTAGAGTTAGAATGTGAATAGTTTGCGAAGTAGACTCCATATTTCGTTTGTCTACAAAGCCTTGTAAGTAAAAATGTCTCAAGTTTGATTTTGTTTGGTTGTGTTTGAGGCGTAAAACGATCATTTTCTCTTACGTCTAGCGTTACGTCTCTGAATGAAGATGTCCACACCCAACGCTAATTCATCTTCAGTGGGCGGCGGGAAATCTGCTTCTGCAGTCTTTCTGTCCCAGACACACACAGGAGCAACGATGAAGCCGTTTACAAAGTTTACCTAACGAGCTACACGAATCCTACCTGAGGAATAAATGGACGAATCTCGGCTCATAAACGGAATAAATACAGATTCTACGTCTAGCAGTACTTTTGTTTTTACAGGTGAGCAACTTTTCCCAATCCATGACTTCGGATACAGTTCTATAACTGAGTTGTGAGAATGTTGGGAGATTTAAAATAATCACAAAACAGTTTAGAACGATTTTAAAAGAGTTTAGAACTAAAAGTAACAACTTCCTCTTGCCGCTACCTGATGTTACCTGATTGTTTCCTACTCATATTGTTGTCTGTATCAACATAGAACCTGTTTGACATGCACAGATCTGTTAATCAAGCTTTTTGAAGTTTAAAGTTTTACACTCATGAGCTCAGAGCTGTGGAACTGAACTGAATTCTCATTGACTTGAGTAAAATCTTTCCCACAACCTCATGTTTAGTTAAATCCCAGCTGTTTTTGCTCTTTGGAGACCTTATGACATGAAAAAGGAAGCATAGATTATCCTCTGGGAGCATGGAGATGTTGTCTGCCATTTCCAGCTGTTATCTAATGCTATTCTAAATAGATTTTCCACATCTGTTACATTTCTCACTGGGGTTACGTGGTCTGATGCACCACCATCACATCCTCCAGTTCCCAAAACACAATAAGATGACTTAGTACATCGCACTTCCATGTTACCACAGCTTATCAAAACATCCACTGTTCTGCTTTCACTCTCAAGGGTGATAATGGACAGTATTGGAATCGGGTCAAAGCAGTATAGCCAGTATTTGGATAGCTCTTGCCAAGCCAGGGGCAGTAACTGTGGGGGCTTGTGCTAGATTTTCCACCATTCTCTTAAGCAAACATGAGGGGCAGATGTAAACTTTCATACTGAACCACCGTTTGAGGAAAGAGTGATTCAAATCTTCTTTAGTACGAGTGGTGTAGTCTTAAAGCTGGAATGCAATACATTACTTTTGAAATGCCTATAGTATAGGCATCATGTTTGCCTGTTTTGAGAAAAACTCACACACTAAACAATTGAGGATCAATTAGTCTTCCTTAACACAAAGATTGTCCATACATCTAAATAAGCTATATGCCAAGGAGTGTCTATCTATCTAGTTTATCTATCCAAGAAATGGTTGATTTTTACAAAATTGCATTTTATGTAAGTAAAAGTCATTTCGAAAACAAGCAACTCACAAAGAAGCATGCACCTTGCTAGGACATGCTTGACAAGTGAGAACAATATGTGTTCTAGAAGTGCCTCAAAATATCAGGCATGTTTGATATCCTCCGACTGAATGGAATTTAATCTGAAGCTACAAAAATCTGATTCTGTGCCCATTATACACTAGAGAGTTATCTTTGAAATCTGCCAACTCAAGATGCTTAAACACTGACGCTCTGACTTGTGACAACTAACGCCATCTTGTCAGGACTGTAAATCAGGGCCGAAAGTCATGTCGTAGTATATTCTACGGTCTCAGAAGAGAGGAAAAATGTGCAAAAGCTTACAAAAATCCCAGAATTTTATTTTTTTGCAGCCCTCGTATATTCCAGCCTAAATTTGTCATGTTACGACATTCATTTTAAAATAAGTAAACATTGCTGGGGATTACTCCTCTTAAACCTTCTCTCAGAGGAGTTTCAGACATGCCTGAACAGGACCAGTACAAAAAAAAAACCCTGGAAGATGACACTGTCCCATATTGACAAATTATTTTAATTATGGCCTAACCCTGAACCTCATGTCGTATGACATGACAAGGTCGTCATGATTTTGCCAATACATGATCCTGGATCAACAGTATTGTCCAAAAATATAGACATATCCTAATTCCTACCCATAAACCTAACCTAACCCTACCCAAAACCTATTCCTAAAATCAGTGGGAAATGATAGCAACAAGGGTGTAGAAGCACCTAACCTTGAT
>JAUMHR010000049.1:2033848-2045094 GCA_032361145.1 Enteromius fasciolatus | reverse complement strand
ATACTTAATTTTATTTTTATATATATATATATATATATAAATAAAATATAAAATATTAAAGTATTAATAATAATGATTACTTTTTAAAGTATGTGTTGCTTTGCGTGATAAATAAATAAAGAATAAATAAAGGAATAATAAAGTATCAATAAAATGATAAAAACACATTTTTAAATAAAAAAATAAACGTTTAAATATTAAAACTATAAATAACGTTATCATTTCTTAAAAATAATTTAATACAAGTGTAAAATACAATAAAACTAAACTAAACTATGATGAGTATCAGGAAATGCCAGACTCAAACTAGCATGCATCAGAGCACATGCGCTAACCACTAGGCAACGGCTCCAACGTGTAGATTTTTTTTTTAATTCAGTTCTTCAACTCACACCTGTGAAGCACAGAAGGAGGACACACACACAGAGAAGTATGTGAGGTGGAGGTTTAATGCTGCTCCAGCTGCCTCTCGGCTCTGTGGGCTGAATTACAAACACACACCTGCTGCATCACATGGGAATCCAGCAGCCCCGTCCTTCCTGGCCATCCCACAGCACCCATCCATCAACAGCCTATCACTTCCTTCAGTCACAAGAGGAATGAAGCACCCATCCCCGCTCAAAACACACAAGGTAAGAACAAAACCCTGCGCTGACCCGCCGAAATGATGCGGATGTCAAAAGAGAGAAAGAGAGCCTGTCCACAGTTCAGATTGCGACTGGAATGCTGCTTTGCCTAAAAAGGTCTCGAGGCGGTTTCCAGGAGCTTCTACTCCGAGTGTAAATGTCCATATTGTGTGTGGGTGTATGTGTAACATGCTGATGAGTCGGGCGGGGGGCAAATGCCAAGCGCACATCAGGGCCAGTGACGGGCATAATCAATCTCCCCCCGGGCCATAAATCTCTGGCTGCATTCCTGCTCTGCCTCCCTCCATCTTCAGCTCTTTCGCTCCAGAGGAAGAGGAGAAAACGGGGCGAGCTGCCAGACAGTCGACGCAGGAAACAGCAGCTCTGCTGGAGAATGCGTTATAGGACCATCTGACTCTGTTTTAGGCAGCACTGCCGCCCACCAGTCGACTTGTCTAATGGGAGGTTTAAGAACCAATCCTGCTGGAAGTGCCTTGTTCAAGGGCCGAACTAGTGCTGTCAAATGATTAAATATTATATAATATATAAGAATAAAAATTATAATATTTTATAAAATATATATATATATATTATATGAAATAGTACATATGTATATATGTGTATTTATACATATATGTAATAAATATACACAGAACACACATATTATGCAAAAAAAATATTTGATTAAATAATTTTTGACAGCACTAGATCGAACTTACAACCCAGATCAGGACTGTACTGTCCTTTGCTTTACAGCACACCTGTCAATGGTTAAGCATTTACAATGATGCCCTAAACTTAATATAGACGTCAAGGTTCATTTTCACCTCTGTTTATGATATATGGAATATTACAGCTAATGTTGGGTTTGCTCCTATACGACTTACTGTGGCCCAGGAAGTGAAACAAAACTAAAATCAAACAAAAAAAAAAATCCAACAACAAAATCGTCTGAACTGAAAACTGAAAAAAAGGCAACAATTTTAGGTTTAGTTTTTCTAAAACATGCTAAATTACAAATGTTATGGAGCTTACCACATTATACATCAGATCAAATTGATTTATTATTTAAATAAAAAAGCAAAAATATGCATAGTACTATAATGCTACACTAAAACTAGAATTAAAATGATGCAAAAACCCGTAGAAAGAAACCCATCTTAAGCACACAGACTAATTGATGCTTTGAATGACTAAGTGAAAACACTGACAGATAAAACGGACGTGAAACAGAAATTTAAACCATAGTAACCTTGGAGAAACACATAACATTGCATGACACATAACAAGTAGGTAGGACATGTATCCTTGTTAGTCTGGAGCAGCATTTGTATCAACCAATCAGGTTTTAGGATTAGGCTTACAGCTGGGGTTAAGGGCTTGAACAGCATTCTTACCCTGATTGGTTAGGGTTCTGGGTTCAAGTAGGGCTGTAATTTAAAGCTATGTTATGCAGCACCAACAAAAGATCCAGGAACACGTACTACTCGACTAAATCAAGTCGTGCCAGAGGGCAACTGTGGAAATTACAGCTCTTCAGGTGGCGACGTGATTAAACTGAAGCAGAAACATCTTGAAGCTCAGCAAGAACGTCTGACGAGCCTTTACCACCCATCTTGTCAGTCAGACTTTCAGAGCGAACAAATCCCGAAACCGCGAACAACAAGCGAAAACATGCAATCCAAGAGTGTGCGGAAACGCTCCGTTTTATTGACGCGTGAAATCTGTGTTATTTAAAGATCGCAGCTCATCGGTAAACATCTCTCTCTCGCTCTCCTCAATGGCTTTCTGTCACAGCGGGGAAATGGATTAGCCCTTCCTGAGACTCTGTTTCCAAAAATCTGCATGTGAATGCAAGCGGATGATGAGGAACTGAGCAGAGAATGAGAGCGAGATCGACAAGCGACTCAGGTCTGTCTGTCTGCCTGTCAATATTTATTTATAGCAAACAGGCATGCGCTTTGAAATTGTGCAGCCACGTCAGCTAACACGCGCTTATCAATGCATTCGAATAAATCAGCTGCAAAAGCAATAAAACACATGCAATCCTCATCGGCGTCTGCCTTCATTCAAAAGCAGCACGAATAACTTGTGTGAGCTTTCTGAGAGATGAGCCACATTGCAGATTTGTAGATTCTCAGATCGCTGCTTTGTCATGAAATTAGAGGCTTTATAAGCCATGCACAGAGAATGAACCTCACGCAAGCAGTGGGACCGAACTCTTGCACCACTACAAGAACCTTACACGCTCGCATGGGTCACACCATGACAGCATGGATTTAGTTTGATGTTATTTAGAATATGATTTTCATCTTAAGCCTTACAGCCACACTGACTTCATAGACATCCCTTCTGAACATCCTGGAGTTAAGTCTGTTGGTTGGGGTAAAGGCTCAGGTTGCAAAATGCGTGTTCAGAGAACTCCGACCTGCTACTAACACAGAGCAGAAAGATTCAGTGCAACATGACTTCAAAACTAACGCAACTGTTTGAACCACATTACAAATCATGAAGTAGAGATGCATATTTATTTCAATTCGGAGTACTTCTACTTTACACGTTATGGCAATAACCCATAAAAAGCCTGTATTAAAATACAACAAAGATCACTTTAGTAACACTTTACTTAAAGCCTTTATGTATTATGCATTATAAAGGGTTATTAAAAGGCATAATGCATTATAATTATTGAAAATGTGCATTGTAATACAGTAAATCTTGTTATAAACAATTAGAACAACATTTAAAATGCACATTGTAATGATTTAATAAGCGTTATAATGTATTAACTGTGATTACAACCATTTACGAGATGGATTTTAAGGTACGTTACAAGACATTATTAATGCATTAAACTACTTTTATAATGTGTGTAACACATAAAAGCAGTAACCAGTACTTTTAACAGTGTTAGTAAATTAATTGAATTGTTCAAATCTATAAATACGAGGTTTGAATCTTTGAGCTCAACTATTAAGTGAATGTAAAGGTAATTAATCTGAATGCAAAAATTGGATAAATGAGCATGTGCAATTCAAATAGCCTGTTAAAATATTACATTCAAATTAATTGCTACTGTGTCTTAAATTTAAATAAAAAAAAAAACGATTTTTAATTCTAAATTTAGCATGTACAGTATAAGACCTGTAAGTATGCATTGGATGGAGCCAAAGATTAGATGAATCAGCAAAAATAACCTGTTAAAACCATATATAACCGATGTACCAATATAGAGGGCATTGCTTGATTCACAGTGCACTTCCTGCTAATTTTTCGTGTAGGGCTAACATTTTGTTTTACACAAGTGCAAGTGTTCTGACTGATTTGGTAGCATTTTTGCTTTTGCTGTGAACCCGACAAACCACAATACAACTTTTTAGGACCAAGACAGAGACATGCGGGTTAAGCCAAAGTACCCTGTGCATAAATCAGCTTCCGTAATGAAAGTGCTTTTGAACCTGTAACAATATACAGTTTCAGGTAGACACGCACTTAGTTTGTCTGATGCATGCCGAGATCTCTGGCGAGCGAATTAACCTCACGCTGGCCTGAGCCCCCTGAATTCTCTGAAGTGCACTTCTGTGGGAGAGCTGAACAGATCGATGGGCTGGAGAGCGAGGGGAAGGTGAGAACCAAAAGAGGTGTTAGTGAGAATAAAAGAACCTAAGACAAAAAGCATGATGGCTAAAAGTTGATTTCCTGTCTATGAAATCCTCCATTATGACCAATACAGACTGGGCCTATAGGGAATGTGTATACACCGATGCAAAGGAGGAGGAAAGAAAAAACGCTTGCGTTTATCTGCGAGAGACGAGGGGATGGAGAGGAAGGGGAATTCTCTTCCTAATTGAATGGTGACCTGCCAGCTCGGTGTGAGTGTGTGTGTGAGAGAGAGACAGAGAGCCCCATGCAGTGCTTTTAAAAGGCCTGTGCGTCTCCCCTCTTAATAAGCCCAAACAAGTTAATCCAATCGACACACCCAGACCCTTTTCTTCAGCTTTAACAAGCAGCCACTACAGTCCCCCATAATCCCTCACACACACCCCGCACCGCTGAATGGAAAGCAATGAAAGAGCCCATTAGAGGGACAGACAGAGTCCCGGACCCCTTAACTTTGCTACACAGCACACACACACAATCTTAGACACTCAACACTATTATATAAAAAGCGCACGCACACGCACAAACATGCTGAGTAGAAACAAAATCAGAATAACACACACACACACACACACACGAATAATGCAACAGGACAAGGACAAACGAGGATGCAAAACACACACAAACAAGCAAACAATCCTTCAGAGAGGAAAGGCACACACTCTGGGACATAAATCCAACGACTGTTAACAAGACACACACACACACACACACACAGACTGGAGACCCGGCGCTTGCTAACGACACATGAATGCAGGACGTAAAGCCCATGGAGCACAAACAGTCCTGCTGACAACAAACAAACAATATACGCACGCGTTTCCACTATACATACAGTTTCACTCAATAGCTAGCAATATTCGCACACAATAACCGCATCTGCTAAAAGTGCCGCCTTCATCGCAGGGTCAGACACGGGTCAGCCATTGTTGCAAGCATAAGCAGATGGAAGATGGTTTATTTTGCAGCACGAAGAATGAGCATAAACATATAGCAGCGGAAGATTCTCCGAGCCAAAGCGCGGCCTGTGAGCAGGAGTCGGATGATAATACGATGAAGTCTATCTCTGTCACCGCACGCCTGTTATCTGGAATCACACGACAGTAGCCTGCGTTAATGCTGTCACGTAAATGGCTGAAGCACCAGCTAATTGACCGCCGAGACGAAATGCTGAATAATTAAGTTTGTGCGTGTGAGATCGCGTGGAAGAGCTTCCTGAAAGGGCAGCTAGTGCTGATGCATTTTCTAACCGTCAAAATGGCATTGGGACATTTTTACGCTTTCTTTATTCAACCACTAGTGCAATACGAAAACAAAGTTACTTACAACGTCAGACTTTGTTTATATTGCTTTCATTGTGTTTACAATTTCGTTGGACGTCAAACTAAAAACGAATATCTTTGTGGTTGAAATAAAAGCAAATAGGAATGCAACGAGATCAAAATCATGTCTGAAACTGATAAATTAATAATTATTTCAAGTAAGAGCCACATAACATAAAAGACTGATAGTAAATTCTATGCTACTTTGTCTAAATAAATTAAATCCAAATTAATTTCTCTACAAAACAACCGTTTTAAATGCTGCAAGTGAAGTTTGGCATCACAAGATTTTAATGTACTGTTAAAAAAAAATTATATTCATGTATTCATGAAATGAAACAAAGATTACTAGTGCTATTAAATTATTACTTTTACTAAAGATTACCTTGCGAGCAAATGCATGCACTACAATGTTTAACAGTATAGAATAAAAATATAACAAAAATAAATTAATGAATATGCAAGCTACAAAAATGTATATATTTGTGTATGTATATATATATATATATATATATATATATATAAAGTAATCTTTAGATGTATAGCATATATATATATATATACACATATACATACACATGCATATATATGTGTGTGCAAGGCTTATTTCCTTCTTACAAAGCATTTAAATACAACAATTTGGAAAAGGCAGGTTGTACAGTTCAGAGGTCACACATCTAAATAAAGACACATCAGAGCAATTGAACTATAACGATCCACAGAAAAGAGCAGCTAAACTAAAAAAAAGGCACATTGCTGGCCATCACACTGTTCATCTGAACTCATTCACATAACACAAGGACCCGGTTTAGGATTAACACAAACTGAAAACAATGGCCTATTATATGCACAGCACCCCCACCCCCCGAAGGCATTCATTTGTTAGTGTGAATATTCAAGTGTCTTCTCTTGCTGTATTTTGTTCATTGTTTGAGCTGTTTGATCACAGCCTGAGGGGCTGAAGTCTGAAAGATGAGCCGTTGACGGACGAGGGAGTGACAAAATACATAAATCATACACACTGACGTTCAGTTATGATGAATAAGAACCTAACGTACCATCAATAATTCAAATCCATAGAAAACAAACAAAGCTAAAAAAGTTTGAACCTCTATATCAGTGTTCTCTGAGGACACTCGACAGTATCCCAGAATGCACTTGCAGACATGCTGACCTCAATTCCAATTAGCATTACCACTGAGTGAAGGACAATCAATTGCTGGGAAAAATACATTTCGCGAACACAAAAAAAGTACACAATTGCACTAGAAATGAGTTGTTTTTGTTGAACTGGCCATTACAGCACCCATAAAATTAACTACCTGAGATGGAAGAACCTTTAAAAGATTGGAAAGTCCGGACCTCAACCTGGAAAATAAACTAGATCTACTGTATTGCACGTTCAAAGGAAAGCCTTTGGCATGGGATATCGCTAGTGTTAAAGTTCTCATTATTTGGTATATTGTTGTGCTCAAAGCAACCATCTGCATGTTCCTTAAACACTTTCAAACTAAATCATGTTTTGGACGCCAAAGGAGGTCAATATTTTGGCCACCACTGTATATATCCTTTCGAGATGATTAATAAGAAAGATAATTTATTTTGCCAAAACGCAACCACTTTTTCATTCACTCCCACTGAACTTTCTAAGCGTTAACATGTGCAGGGATGTGCACACTCGAATATATATGCTTTATCAGACATCGTTTTCTCTGAGATTATCATTTTCCTGTCCAATAATCAGAGAGAGAGTGAGCGAGAGAGAATAACGGCCCTGTCCTGCCCCAGTGGCAGGAAATATCCGGCACCTTCCATATCGCACAGCCGTCCTGATAAAGACCCGCGTTATCATTCCCCTTCCTAGAGACATGAGGTACTGAAGGTGAGGTATGTGTGTAATTCACGTGCGCTTGAAGGTGGCCGCTAAGAAAGGAAATGTGTGTGAAATGGCAATCTTCTGATAAGTCTCAGATACTCGTACAGAAGCCTTGAAGGAAAGGTATCCCATTCATCGCAGCAGAGACAAAGCTGCTTTGCAAAATGACATACAAAGCAGGTCGCTTCCAGACACACTCAGCCATGTGACTCTCAAACCAACGTCATATTGTCCTAGTGTTTCGTGAAGTCTCCTTTTGTAGCGTTCTAAATCGCTGCTGACAGCTTTTACGATCATGAGGTCAAGTGAGGCCTGAGAGATTCATCCGAGACCGAGTGATCCGATGAGGCGGAGGAACTCCACTTATTCAAGATGCGGTTTATCCTGAGGATGATGCCATAAAATCCTTGCCCAAAAAAAACACCAGGCCTGAAACCTCTCACGCAGGCACTCAAGAAAAGGTGCAGTCATGCAAAACCCTGCTTATATGATGAGACGTGCCCTCTGACCTTCTCTCTCTCTCTCATGGCACACGCGCACACACACACACACACACACACACACACGTCCCTAAGCAGAGGTCAGCTTCTTAAATTACTGCCTGCCCTTTCCCTCTGTGTGCTGCCCTCCTCTCCTGACCCCTCCGCTTCGCTGACAGGGAACTGTTCATAATTAAATGTTAATCTAAAAAAAAAAAAAAAAACCCTTTCCTTCTTCCTATCTCTCGCTTTCTCTCCCCCACATTTTTAGGAAGAGATCTAGTTAGAGATTGCATTAGCATGAAAAAGCAGGCTGGTAATTGTCTTCACCCAGCGGAGTGATCTGTAGCTCGGTGAGCGGAGAAATCTGAGGATTAGTTAAAGGAAAAAAATAAAAAGGCAGCAGCTCTATCTCTGCTTCGAGCGCAGATGCTGCCCACAGCCACAGAGTCTCAGATTAAATTACACTGCGAAGAGGATGTGGCCATCGACTTAAAAAATTAAATAAAATAGACCAGCGGGAGACTAAAGCTCGACCTCCGTTTTAACTGCTGAGCAGATCCACAAACCCTTCATCTCGCTAATCTATTAATATGCATTTCTACTGAAAACGAGGGAAGGAATTGGGTTGGCGGTTAAACGTGTATTAAAGGGGTTAGATATCCCGAAATCATGCCCGTAGGCCCTACTGCCCTCCTTTAATCCCTGGTGTCACATTTTAGCTTGTCTGCTCACCGGATTCACACTTCAATCACACATATGCCCAGAGGGGGAAAAATATTGCTCAGAGGTTGCTCTTTTAGAGCTCAGGAGACTTCATGTTCTCAGTTATTTTGTTCAAAGAAATAGTTCATCCAAAATGAAAATCGTGCCCTCCAGCGGAGCTCGCAAATCTCATTTGCGCATGCGCATATTTCAGACGTTAGTTGGAGCATTAAGACTGTTGCTGCGAGTTTGATGTGGATTATAACAAAAGTCAAATTATGCCTAAATATGAGGAACTGCACTTGGGAACACAAGTTCTTCAAAATATCTCCCTTTGTTTCTGTAGATGGGTTGCAATTTTGTGTAAATGAGACATATATAATTAACAAACAGTAGAAGAAGAGACCTTAATAATAATATAATTTATAATAAATAAAATGAGAAAATACCCTAGATCAGCACTTTTCATAACAGGTCACAATTGGTTGCTTAGAAAGTTTACGGAAAGTGTGTAGAAAAAAATATTTCAAAAACGGATTTAAAAAAAATACAATAAAAATATGGGTTCAGAAAAGAATTTTAGTACAGCATTAATGAAAAGAAAAAAATTAATGGGTTAAAATTTTGAAAAAAATAATAAGAGACTTAAAAAAAAAGGTTAAACAGAATAAAGGAAAAACATAAAAAAATATATATTAATTAAAATGATTAATTTTTAAAAAATTAAATTCAATTAAAATTGTTTGACAATATATTTGCCTTTATATAAGGGGGAAACTAAAAACTGCACCATAATGTCTGGTTGGCCAAAGGTTAGCCTACCCCACACCTGACACAGACGTTGGAAGAACTTGATAAGTATTTGCATTCATACCCGTTGTAAATGTAGTGTAGTAGTGCAGCTATTACAGAGATCTTCACACTTTCCATCCACTCGTTTAGTCTTAATGCCACAAGCTACCAAATACATCAGCGACGAGAAAAAGCACTTCCACCTCCAAGGCAAAACTTCAGCCGGCCAATAATCTAATATTTCATAAGCTCTTTTATTTCTCCTAGCAGACTTCCTTGAGATGAAACATTTGCCCTGCAAGCAGTGCAGAGCGGAGTCTGACTCGCTGTGGGATTAATGGCGGTGTCAGGCTGGAAGTTAAGGACTGGCGACTGACCTTCTCTTCTGCCCAGATCTCAACGCGCAATTAGCTACATCCACTGTACCGTGGAAGCCCACAACAAAGCGTCTCGGTTTACAGTTTACATAGGAAATAACAGGGCGATTCACATGTGTCTAGAACATCTGAGAAGACCTTGAGAAGCACTGCTCCTTTGAATTTACCATAAATAGACCACAAGAAAGGATGTGTTTGTATGGCAAGCACAGCGTGTGTCCCGACGGTGGGGTAAGCCGAGCTGACGAGAGATTGACAGATTGAGTGTACAGGATACGGGTGAGGAGACTTTGTGTGGAGATATACGACTCCTTCTCTGATCGGCAGTCCCTGACCTTCCGATGCACGCTCCTTAACTTCCTCATTAAGCTGTCACACAGCCTGCCAAAAACAAACCAGAGCTCAAAACATATCTCCCTCCTATTCAACCGCACAACCTTCCTCCTAAAAGAAAAAAAACAAAAAAGAAGCAGAGACAATCGAACCACTGGACGGCTGGATCGGTTTTCAGCATCTCAGCTTGCTCAATACTTGCAACGATTAAACTGGCCGTCCCGTCTCGTCGTAGACAGTCTGCCTCTCTGTCCACGGCAATCATACTCTATTAGAATAATGATAAGATATCCACGTCTCCTTTACTTTCCCTTCCTCTGTGCCTTCCTGGTCGGGTCTCTGATAGACATTAATTCCAGTTTCATCTATAAAGCCAAGCTCATGCATATTTAACAGAATCTATTACTTTAGGATTAAATTATAAAAGACTGTCCCTCTTAAATTTTTTATAGTTTGCATAATTGGTTGCGGGGCCCAAATGGGACCTCAAAAAGTGCAGTTTATTAAGAAAATAAAAATAAAACAGGCCAAGACACACAGAAGCCACCTGAAGACCTTCAAAAGTCCGTGCACTCAATCAGTGTGGAGACAAACTAACAAACAAACAAGAAGTTCAGCCGCATTAAATCGTCCTGACCCAACAGGAAGGGATTTTAATTGGTTTCCAGGGCTCAAGGGACGCCTCACAGTGAGAGGACACCTCCATAGAGGATGGACTGGATTTCTGACAGCCTTCAGTCTAAACTGAGATTTAGATGACAAGTGAGAAATTTAGCCTAAGAAATTATTAAAGGCTGCGAGCGTGATGTTTCATCATGTCCACAACTGCATAAAAGGGCCTTTTCATTTCACAATGACAGCGATTTGCAGTGACAAAGCCACCGAAAAAGAATTTCAATTAATTTAATATTTTTACCTTTTTTTCCTAATCATTTTATTATTTTTGACAATGATGGAATGATAAATAGAACGATAGATAGACAGACAGAAAGGTGAATGGAACGATAGATAGAACGATAGATAGATAGAACAACTAAATGGTTGATGGAACGATGGAATGATAAATAAAATTATAG
>JAUMHR010000049.1:1984184-2009890 GCA_032361145.1 Enteromius fasciolatus | reverse complement strand
GGATTCGCTGAGACAACATGCCCCACTTGTGTTCAGTCATTTTCCTTTCCAAACTAAAGCCGAAAATGTGTTTTTACGCCATTATTGATGATGATTGTACGATCTTTGAATAATATTGATCTTAAGATTCAAGACATTTAAAGTGTACTTAACATATACTTGCAATAGATCCACTTAAGCACAATCAAATATACCTCAGTTGTACTTCCGTACAACAAAAGTGCAAAAAGTACAACATTAGTTTTTATATAGTATACCAATTTAGTAAACCAACTGCATGGTATTTGTATTAAGTACATAAATGTGTAAATGTATTTAGCATGTAAGTGCAAAGTGATTCACTAGGGAGTACAGAAATAAAAAAAAGTGTGACCCTTTTATTATCTATTATTTGTGGTAAGGGGAAAAATCAGTGCATGTTTATGGGTGAAATAAACCTACAACACTGTTCTCTGATTGATGAGATTTTACTATACAGGAAGTACGTCTCAGTAAATAGCATTTATATGACTCACCAGCTTCTGAGATGCACAATGGCAAAATGTCCCATCTGTGATTTGGAAAAACTGCTCATTCTGACAAAACCGTCACTTGACATTTCTGCTGCATTGAGGAATTGAATCTGAACTGAAGCAACCTTCTTTTTACCTTCCTCCTTGATCTTTCCCTCCTCATCTTGTCCTCGGCCTTATGTTTCAGTTTGTTCCTTTGGCGAAGTAAGGCAGTTTAATTGAGCGAGGTTCGAGTCTTCACAAACTGCAAGGTAACAGAAAGAAATCGATGGAAACAGAGGCATGGGAAAAAGAGATAACATTGATTTATCTGCCATCGATAGGGCCGGATCACTGAATTCCGCTGCCAGGTGAAACGTGTGCTGTCTGCCAACAGGATCTGAAAAGGTGTCAGGTGGTCAGAGGACACAGAAACAGAATGAGGGAGGGAGAGAAAAAGAGAGACAGAGAGAGGGAGGAAGAGAGATTGAGAGCGCGAGGGCAATGTGATGATGGAGAGCATGGAGGAGGGCAAGGGCAAATAGATATCAAGCCGAAAAAAAGAGCTGCTGATGTGATCTGATGAGATTGAGAAATAGGGAGTCGGGTTTAGGGTCACAGGTATCACACACACACTGCAGGTGGCCTCAGGCACAGCAGTAAAGGTCAAAGAGAGATGTTTGTTTTCCACACAAGTCAGCAGCATGATTGCGCTTAATTGTTTATTTTGGCTAAAATTGGACTAGATGTTATATTTATGGTATATACAGGCTGTTTTCAATAAAAATGATATCCAAGATAATACTTTTACAATTCATGTGTTGTATCATAATACCAAGCATGTTGCAGAATAGTTTTAAAACGCATGATCAAATTAATATGCAAAATGTTTAAAAATCCTTGCAGACAGACAAATACCAATTTAACTTCCTATGCCATGTGACCAATTCATTTTCAAATAGACCCCTTTCATCACACGAGATTGTGATGACCTGTTTTCCTTTTTAAAATTCTCAAAGGTTTTTTATGTATATACATAAACACTACTTTATGCTAATGCCAGGGTGTTTCTAATGCAGTGTCTATAGGGGCGAAGGTTTATTGTGTTTTTTTTCCCTTTTATTGAAAGTCATGCAAACACTATGGTAGAGTTTGGGCATATGGGAATGCAAAAACATATAGTTGTGGTACTCTCCCATTCGCTGCTCTTCAAGTTAACCTAATTATAATGACTTCTGCTGCTGAGGAACCCAGAAACATGAAAAAGGTCCATTCTACAATACTGATTTGCTCCACCCTCAGCAAATTCTGATTGGTCCAAAAATTAACATAGCTCCAAATTAAACATGCTGCCATTAGGAGTAATTGTGGCATGTTGTGCAAACACTTCGCCTTCAAGAGAGAACGGAAAATAGACATGTCACAAGAAACCAGGTTTAACACTGTGCCCTAACCAGACCATAACCAGGTACAAAACTGTAGACTAAATATCACATATGTTCTAATCTATTGGACTACTATTGTGCCAAGCAGCATTTTTGCTTTCAGTGCGGACACACAAATTACGTGTCACTGCAAACTTTGCACCTGGATAGGACACGGTGTGAGGCACTATTGTACTCTTAATCTCCAACTATTTAAATAATGCCAGTGACACTTTATAATCTTTTAACGTATTATTTTATCTTAATAACACCCTTTCACGAGAGCGGGAGATTGTGTTATACAGCTCTTGTTAGGTATGAGCGAAATTTTACAATAGGTAAACTTTGCATTTGAGATGGAAAATGGAGATAGGGTGTTTTACAATGTGTTCCCTGATAGTCTAACCGAAAAGCTGTGCTGTGGAGGATTTTGGCTTTGTGTGAGTGTTAAACCTTTGGGTGTGAAGTGGCTCCGGCAGGTCTGCTTACCTGAAGAATCTGTTAGAAGTCATTTACTCCCCCGGCTTTCCATCGCAGAACAAAGGGACAGGTGTGATCCAGGTAAGATAACAAAGGGTTATTGATGAGATAAGACCATCCTGTGTGGAAAGGTGAATTCGGCCTGGATGACCTGCGAATGCAAAGGGATATTCTGCCACAAAAGCCATTAAAATGTTTCTCCTTTTAAAATGCAAAACAACTTTAAGTCACAGGCACCGCACGGCCAGAGAACTGAACAAAAGATCACGACAACGAGTGCTGTGTCCTCCCACAGAAAAGACTCTTGCAGACACCAAGTGTCTGCGTTTTGACAGAAGCCACCAGTGAATTGCCAGTTTTCTCTGTAATCAACAGCTGATTTGGACAGAGCTGCCAGGAACAGGCCTTTTAGGCTTTTTTTTCCACTGTGCCGTGTGTCAGCATCACGCTTGGCTTTTTTAAAGGCCTCTTAAGAGAGGACGGAGCATTAGTGTGCCTGACAACATGAGAGATCTCTGTGTCTGACAGCAGTCGTAGGGTGGAATGGTTAATATTATTGAGGATGATGAGGTCTACAGTTTTTGTGGGTGCAATTTATGACAGATGCCGTATACAGTCACTGGCCCTAAAACATTTTTGGATATGCACGATACACTTAAAGGTACAGCCCAGCCATAAATGAAAATTACGTCTTCATTTACTCACCCTCATGCAATTTCAAACCTGCATTACTTTCTTTCTTTTGTGGAACATAAGAGAAGATATTTTGAAGAATGACGGTAAACAAACTATTTTGTTGATTAAAAATTGATTAAAAATAAGGTGGAAACTGCCTACCAGAATTCATGAGAATATATTCTTCTGTGTTCCAGAGAACAAAAGTAAGTATGTTTCCTATGGACTTTCATTATGTGGACAAAAAATACAATGGAAGTCAATGAAGTCGAAACTGTTTCTAGCTGATCTACTAAACCTAACCCTACCCCATGAAGTTACCTTACAAAACCAGTACATTCTTAGATAAATACACTTTACATACACTTTTATTTTACACATACCGTAAAATTAAGTGCAACCAGATTCTTCACAGTTAACATGATGAACTGAAGCAGTGGTTGCTTTGGGCATCTTTCTGAAAATGTGATATTTTAATTACTAATACAACAAAATACCTACAGTTTAAGAGTGCCAGTAGTTTTGGGGAAAACTATACGTATGGCTATTTTGAGCAACATCAAGCATTTAATCGTACTCGGCATTATGATCCACGATCGGGTGTTTTTAGGAGTGCAGTTCATCATTATTGTCCCTCGCTAAGGTCAGATAAAGGAAGACTGATCATGTGTGATTTTGGAGAACATTCTGCTCTGACCAATTTCACACCTCCTTTCTCACCTGATACAGCACCATTAATTCTGACAGGTCCTCTTTGCCATCTGGGATTTTAAGTGCCCTCTCCTGCTCTCTTCCTCTGCCTCTCTCTCAGAGCATCATCATCTCTTTCCATCTCCCAGTGTTTAAAAGATGATAGGCGCAGACTGAGACGGATACAATAGCACAGGTGCCAAGTCCAAGTGAGGATTGTTCTAGCTTTGCCTTTAGTATCCACTTCTGCAACGGGCATCCGATCGCAGTCGGCAGGAAATGTTCTTCAGGTTCTCATAATCAGACCCCTGCATCGCGGTTTAAAGTTCAACTAATTCACAGTTTGCCTTTGAGACTAAAATGAGATATTCATATGGCCATTGCATGCTTTAAAATGACCAATTGTGTGCATGATGAGGGTCAAACGGGCAGTTTTATTAACGCCATTCACAAAACATCTTTCAGCGGAGCTTAAAAGAGGCAGCACGTGTTTCAAGGGAACCTGGGACCTCGTGACCTCAAAAATGATGCTTTATTAGAAGGCTTTTCTCAGAAAAGGCTTGCACCTGAATAAAACAAGAAATGTCACAGCCTCTCTGCTTCCAGCATGAAACGCTTGGTCTGAAATATGTGCATTATTAACTACCTGCCCCAGATTGCCTCTGGGAATGGGGTTTATGGAGAAGAACAGGATTAGACGACTAGAAACACAACAGAAAGAGAGAAAGAAGTAACATGCAATCAGCACTCGAGGGGGAGCCCAGCTGAAGGAAGTGCTGTGCAATTAGTAAAGTTACAGGATGGAGAGCTGTACAATTAAATAGTCCATATACCATTCCAGGGACATAATTGATTCACAAAGTGGTTTTTATTGCTAGTCAGCTCCTGCTATGCCATAAAAAGTGCGAGCTGAAAGAAGCTTTTAGATAAATAAGCTCCAGGTGTTCATTTCCATGCTTGCTCTTCCGCTGGCCCCCCTTTCCTGCAGTTCACTGTGTCACTGGCTGTTGGAGGGGTGTCTTTGCACACCGCTCATGCTTGTTAATATGCTTGCTTCTCTCTTTTTTGCTCCCTGTTTCATGCCATCCATTCCTCTCAATGCAATTTTGATGTCTGCCACTCCAGTTGCCCTCATACCTCCCACTTTCCTTCTCAAGGTGTACACGTTTTACCCATTTTACCACTCTTCTTTCTTTCTGTCGCAGCTGCCGAGCAGTTCTGTATTTGACCTGGGCCATTTGCATATGTACGGTGGGGAGTCGATATAAAAATGAAAATAAAAATTTTCTAGGAAAGAGATCTTGCCGTTTTCAGTGCACAAAGCGCTATCGACATAATGCAAAACAGTTCACTTGCATAACCTCAATTTGTTTTGAAGAATGGTGAGAATTAAATTTAATCACGGCTTGTTATTCTAGAACCAAGCTTTTGCCTTTGAGTGGAAGTTGTTTTAATAATATCGCATCATATTCATTCGTTTAGGCCAGAGGAAAAATGGTTCCCAGAGTGAGCCTGCTTTCTCCCAAGGGCCTTTTTTTCCCTTAATTTCTGTCACCAGTAGAGTTTGGGTTCCACTGTCACCTTTCGCTTGCTTTGTTGGGGTCTAATTGACACCTAATATTCATAACTAACATTATGTGAGCACCTGAACCGAGATGAATAACAAAACTATTGTCTTCTGCTTTATGGATTAAATAAAATTGGTTCATGATGATGAATTTTGCAACACTGTTATTGAACAGAACTGAATCAACACTGAACTGACTGATTTTTGATCATCAATTCTTTTACTTTTCCATTTAATAAAACTACTTTGAAACAATGGCTATGTACTATGAAAAGATGACTTGACTTGAATAATTAGTATGGTCAAATGATTAATTACGATTAATCGCATCCAACAAAAAAGTTTTTGTTTACATAATGTATGTATGCGTACTGTGCATATTTATTACGTATAAACAAATACACATATTTACATGTATACACATTTAGATATTTATATTCCTATATATAAATATATAAACATTATATATTGTTCTTGAATATATACATGCATGTGTTTGTATTTACATATGCATAATAAACATACACAGTATACACACATATATTAGGTTAACAAAAACCTTTCTTTTGGATGTGATTTATTGCAATTAATCATTTGACAGCACTAAAAATACAAAAAAATCCAATGATAAAAATGACAATTTATTTTTTATAAAATATAATAAAATAATATGCAAAATTATAACACAAATCTAAATCATATGTTTAGTTAAACAAAGATCCAGCCTTTAAGTGTAAAGTCAACAACATCATAACTTCAAAAATATCAAAAACAGATGAAGAGCACGCTCGAAACATCACACAATATGTGCTTTTTAAATAAATGTTTTTGGAGCTATGGTGTTGCCGACTTTACACTTAAAGGCTGGTTCTATGTAGTTTTTGGTTGAGCACCCATTTGAGATAATGTGTGTGCTTTAACTTGCTTTTAGTTCAACAAAGATACAAATGAAACCAGTTCTTAATGTTTGTTTGGATGAAAGGATTTCTGAGCTGGAGAAAAATCCTTTCTTTTTTATTGATAATGAACAAATAACACATTATTACACTTATTCCACATCCATGATGCCCCCAAAATATCCAAATCTCCCCGATGCAACACCTGCTTATTTCTGACCCTTCACAATCTCCCCGTATAATGCCTCCCGAAAGATCCTCTGTGCCCAAACCTGGCTCTGTCTATCTATTAATCTAACTCGTCTTTCTTTCCCCTCTGCTTTCTTAAAGGTTGGCTGCCTCTCCTCTCTCTCCATCTGTCAGTCAGTCTTTGTGTGCAAATCCCCATCTTTTGCTCCAGCCTTACTGTATTACTGCGTTTAAACACCATTTGTTTCACAGCTGGCAGGAGAAGCGTCCAGCTCCCCTCCTCGTGAAGCACCGCTGCTGCTAATCGTCCGTCCACCCACATCCCTGCCTCTCTTAATATCTCAGACCCCCGTCTCGCCCCTTTCCTTTTCTCGAGGAGGCGTTAGGTGTTGCAGGCTGTTTAGCACCTGGAAATCAGTTTGTCAGGAGTCACGTCTCTCTCAATGCAGCTATTGTCATTCACCAATGCTGGGCTGGGTCAAGATATCCTTCCCCCAACATGCTTTAATTGGGTTCTTGCTGAAAACTCACACACACACACACACACACACCTCTGAACGAAGGTGAGGAGTGTCACTGTCATCATGCGACTGCAATTGGACGGGAGCTGCAGCCAAAAAACAGTCTGACTGGCTCTAAACGAATACGGGAATAGCCAAGCTATAATGTCAGACACTTTGAAATTCTCGCAATCATGCATCATTTTAATCTGCAGTGGCTCTCATCAGCGAGCGTTCCCCGCCGAGAACAGGCCTGGCTGATTAGCGGCGAATCTCTCGCCGGCTCTCTCTGACGACACGACCACTGCAAGGCTCACAGGATTTCAGGTCTTTTCTGTTTCCATCACGAATCCTTTGAGAATTCCTACTGAGAAAAGAGCCAGAACTCTGCAGTCACATCAGATAAAATGAGATTACCTTTGGGTGACTTTATGCAGCGTTTTAATCTCTCCATTTTTTATGGCCATGTAATCAACTGCCAAAACAATTCCACCACTCTATTTCCCTTCTCTCTGGAGGCTCTGACAGGCGTAAGACCGTCTGGGCCTGTCTTTTACCCGATGCTAAAGGTTTTACCCTTCGCAGTTTGCAACTCTGATCCCACAGCAAATGGTGGCAATTCGTTGCCCAGGCAACACTCTTTCCTCCTGGCTAGTGTTATGTTAATTCAGCAGAGGGTGAAAAGTTAAGAGAACCAATCCATTCACATCACTCTCGGAGAGAAATCTTTAATAACACCAAAGCTCTGTTCCACAACCCAGTGAGGACCTTATTGCTTCTAAGGCAGCATCCGGCCTGAAATGTGCCCTCAGAAGTGACCAATCTGGAACATCCTACTCTGTACATCATACTAACAGCATTTGTCATGAAAATCGCATGGAAAATGTTGACTTTTAAGTGGCGTTTTTGGTAACACCAACTCTCACTATTAACTAGTAAATTATTAGCATGCTTATTATTAACATATTGGCTGTTTATTAGCATTTATAAAGCACATATTCTGCATATTATATGACACAAAGTCATATAAATCTGGGACGACATGAGGGCTAAGTAAAAACAGCTGTTAGAAATCACTCTGTTCTGTGTACTTCCCCTTTAAAGCTGACCCCGCCCCTCTTTTCCGAGGCACTCTCGGAGGATCTTTTTTTAGCCGTGTTCATAGTGATACTTGCTAATTAGCACATTATTAGGAAAGGTGATTTGCAAAGATTCATTAAAAGACATTATACTCCCTGCTTCTGTAGGTGAGGCTGGAACATGATGGATTCGCACGAACAAACACATTTCGGTTGATCAAGGGTGTGTTTCCCTTCAGAACCAAACGTAATATTAATCCTCATCCTTCAGTCACTCAGATGTCGGGAGTAAATGACTACTGTTATGTTCATTAATACATTCAACAACTAAACACCTCAAACGCTTAGGAGTCTTGCTTGTTTCTGCATCTCGGTCTGATGACGGCTCACTCAGGGCGGGTCTGAGGTAAGACACGCTGCTGTCAATCAACTTTTGTGGGAGTGTCCTCACACCACCATGCATTTAAGAATGGCTTGATTTCAGAAGGGGCAACTTATTTTTATTAAATTAAAAGAAAACTACTGGTGGATCTTAATCATTGTAGGGTGGTTGTTTACACACACTCTCAGTCCAAACAGCTTGTAGGAGTGCATGTAGCACCGGATGACCCCTTCAAGATTTTTGACTTTTGATTTTTGAGAATTAAATTTTTCTCTAACATTGTTCACCTTCTTGAATTACTTCTCCATCACAAGCATTTGTCTTTGCATATGATTCTGCCTTATAATTGTTTTGAGGTATTTTTGAAGGATGCATAATTATGCAGGAACAACAGGAATGCTTTAAAATGCTGTCTAGGTAGACAGCTGACTAGCCTGTCTCTCTCTTCCACTTCCCTGTTTTGCAAATGCAGACAAAGCAAACAGTTTATTCCTGACCTACAATATACCTTATAGCCTGTGCACCCTATTCCAGAGCGTCAGAGGATATCCTGTCTAGAGCATGACAGAAGCTCGTTCTTTAAGAAAGAAAACAACAACATCAAAACAAAATATAGACGTTCCGTCCCTCAAAAGGAAAAGCGTGGTACTATACTAAAATAATTGGATTTGGAGTCTCTCTCTCTCAGGCTTGGAGTGCCCATGTCCTTAATAGGTAGTACCCGAGCAGATGGAACACAAATTGCTCTTTCCCTGCACCTCTGGGTTCAAGGCAATTTTATCCTGTGTGCCTGTGAAGTTCTCAGATTGCCTTCCTGGCCTTTGAGCTGTGTGTGCTTCAAAGGGCTCTCTCTCTCTCTCACACACACGCACACACACACACACAGAGACAGCATGTCATCTGGACATACGTTTTTGTGCGTTCACAGAATGTATAAAACAAAAAAAAAGCATGGGTTGCCAGGTCACCGTCACTGTGTGGCCTGACTGAGCTTCTGAACTGATCAGCTTCTCTGTGTCTTTTTTTATGGCTACATTAAGACCCTTCCATTCAAGTACATGAATGCAGTGTGTGTTTGTAATAGTGACAGACTTCTATCTTCTTCTATCCTACATCAAATAGAAAATCAGCAATATAAAAAACATCAATATCAAATGGTTTATATCCATTCAAACGCATCGCATTTTGCTATGATTTTATCATTTCATTGGCCTGGACTCCAAATAATCAATTCAGTCAGTACACCTGCATGGGTTTTCATGCTAAAATAATTTGAAAGGTCAAATTTTGTCTGTATTTATTATCCAAACAATACTTTCTATACATTTACTATATGTTATGTAAGAGTCATGGTCTAGTGATAAAACGTGAGGGTTATGTGAAAAATCAAATCACCCTGTATACATAAAAGATATAAAAATATACTTTGAGCTAAGAAAATGTAGTTGTGCAATGGAAAAATTGGTGTAGGATTTACTTTTAAACTGTTTTCATTCAGATATTGCTGGAAAGTTTCACAAATAATTACAAAGTAACAAGTAACACGTTCAAATAAATCTGAAATTAGGATGTTTTTTCTAAATGTACTACACAGTTTTACATTGATGACGTAGATGTAGATGTTTGTCCAAAATGACTGGAAACACAACAGTCTCTACACTGGCAAGGTCATGTTTTTGTGTAAAACACATTCGTCCATTACCCTTTTTGCTGAAATATAATAAGGATTTAGTCTTAGCGATGGAGCCTTCCGCGGGAAAATCCATGAAGGCGATTTAAAAAAAAGACTCCAGTCCCATTGTTTACTGGCCCATTAACAAACAAACATCAAGCCCCATCTCTCTAAAAACTGCTGACAGAAAAGGCGACGATTAATCACCATGGCAACCAGCCTCTTGATTACAAACTGCTTGATGGGGCTTTGGGATGCAAGGGGACCAGCGGAGAACGGGAGGGGAAAAAAGAGGGGGAGGAAGCGAATTTAAAGAGCATTGTGCTAAATTAGAGGCCTTTATGAGCAGTAGTGACTAACGGGCCGCCTGATCTGCATACCAAGTGAAGGGTTAACCACGTCCCTGAGGTAATTTTGAACAATCAGAGCTCCAGTTAGCAATTAGTGAATTAACTGTAATGAGTCTGTGGTTGCCATAACAACAACGGTTTTTAAATGACACTTGTCAAAGTGAAGAACACTTGAACGTTGTGGAGATGAGCCCTTTTTATTAGAAAGGGAGGGGGTGTTCGTTTAGTCCAGGTCCATTTAATTATCAGAGAGATGATGAGCATTATTTGTTTGTCTGAATAAACGTAAAACATAACAACAAAACAATGTAATTAACCTGTGAAATCAGATCGAGAAGAGTGCACGGCCGGAAACTTTGTGTTTTTCAGTGCATTTCTGGTGCTCCCTTCACAGGCAGGAGAGGGGAGCGTAATAAAGCAGGCAAACAGGGTTCAGTGATGTTGTGTGTGGGTTGGAACTATTATTTTATAGAGCAGAGACGCAGAGCGAAAATTCGGAGAGGTGTAAAATGGATAAATAGCTCTCTCTCTCTCTCGACTAAATGGAGGCTGAAACAAGATTTGTGAAAAATATGGATATATGTATGGATGTGGAAAAGTATAAATGACTGAAGGATGGAGACGGTGTGTGAGATAGCACAGCCGTCATGCTTTCTCAGTCTGTGTCAAACTGAGACGCTCCAGGTTTCTGACAGACAGTGTGGAGGAAGTGCACCTTAAACTGTCTTTAAACAACACTCAGAGTTTAGCGCTTTGTCTTCCTTCAGCCCTTTCGAGCACATTCAGCCTTCTTAATGAGAAAACTGTCTGAAATATGGGACGCAGACAGTCTCCTGACGCAAGCGGGACTGTCATGCAGACGGCCGTGATGGAAAAGCTCCTACAGCGGGAATAAGTTGTGAAAAAAGTTACTAAACAACCAAATTGGTCACAGTTATACTACTGCCAAGGCTAATGAGGAATGCCCAAGTTTGCATAATGATTGCATTTGCTCAAATTGCATTTTCTTAATGCCTCTGTATCTCTGGAAGTACGCTGCTTCAGAGATATCAACATTTGCATGCTTACATTGTTTTTTTTTTTGCAGTATGTTCAGGCAGCCTATAGGGAATTGCTTTATTTCACCCATATTATTAAACCCAGCATGTAGATGGTGGTGGTATTGTGTGCCACTCTGTGGGGTTAGCGTAAGATAAATCACCGCTGTTCCTGCATTTCTGCTGAGAAGCTTTTCGTACACGGGCCGAGCTTGTTACGCACTCTCATATGTGAACACGTACACACATTGCCGAAGGGTTTTCAGATGGCTATATGTCATGCGGTTATTTGTGTTTATGCCATTAGTGTTGAAACATCACCACTGTGCCCTGCAGAAACCACAACAATAGTAAAAACACACGACACACATATACAGAACCGGGTTTATTAGCATTGCCGTGAAATTTTATGTGAAAAATCATCAAAACTGCCACTGATAGAGTACTACAGCGTGCCTTTAAAAAAATAGAACTGTACCATGGTACACGGATAGTATCAGATCGGTTTTGTTGTAATACTAATACTGAATGGGATTGGAATGATATGATATGTTAGCAATTAAATACATTTTCACTGCCAAATGAACTTTCACAAAATACACTTTCACTTGCAAAAGGTGATTTGTTTCAATGCAATAATGGCCTTATCTCTATATAATAAACAACAATGCAAAATATTTCATTCATTTCATTGTAGCTTTATATAAGATACAGTCATGTAACTTTACCTGCTGGTACAAGTCGGTCAGCGATTTAAGTCATTTTTTCAAGGATAAATTGTTTTATTCACCTTAAGATTTAGCTCATAAGGCTCATACTACACTTTCTGCAATGTGTGTTGTTGATTCACTAATAATAACTAATAATAATCTCTGGGATCAGACTACTGTTTGCTTTGCTTGTTTTTAAATCAACAGCTCATAAAAGGCATTCATTTGCTGGAGTATGTTGTGGAGTGAGCTGGTTTCAGATGTAAGTTCATATAAATTCAATGACCTATATAATATTCAGACAGATTTGGCCCACACAAATGGCATACATCTTTAGCTCTGTGATTGGCTGGTTTATAAGGACATATATATATGGCTCCTCCCATTTGGAGCTCCATTAAGTGATTTCATAAATCTGGCCTCATGGTCATGCACTCTCGATGCAGAGAGGGGTCATGGACTGAGAGGTGTGGATGGTTAGACTTGTTCCAGAAAATGACACATATACTGTCATACGCTTTTTTTTTATGCCTTATGTCAAGACAGATTTCGTCAGTGCCTGTCTATTTGTTCATTTTGTTGCCTAAAGAAAGATTCCAGAATGAAACAAACTGGTCTTTGAAACACTCTTCTTCCTTGAGGGAGCGCTAGTCTTTTCTGGCGGGTAACTGAGATGCTTGCGCAGTTTATAAAACCACCATCACAAAACTAAAGACTCAAGAGTGGAACCTCCCTTTTTTTCTTTTTCTTTTTTTTTTTTTTAGAGATCAGATAAAAAGTTCTCATTATGAACAGTTCAGCGAGCTCTGGGTGGTGGGACCAAATCATTACATTAAAAACGAGCATAGCAGCTTTAATGATTCCTAGAGCTGCTACTAAATTTGTAAAAGACAGCTCACACTCTCTGACAGAGAATTTCAAAGAAAAGTTATGCACATCTTATATTGGAGTTAGGTATAATTCAGCAAGTCTGAAACACTGGAGCCTGAATTCATATTGCACCCTTCATTTCTGGCCCACTTTGCAGATTATCCAGGCTATTTAGAAAGGAGAGAGTCTGAGCAAAAGGACTGATATGGAGAAAAATGCCTTTGTAATAATAAAAGTTATATATATATATATATATATATATAATTAATCCAAAAACAATACAAATTTAAGTGATTGAATATTTATGATAGTTTCCTGACTGAGAAAAACAGACTATAATACCTTTAGTCGAAGCTATGTTAGCTATTATCCATCATCCATAACATGACAGACAGCACAGGGCATATTTTCCTTAAAAAATATCAATCAGTCAATCAATCAATCTGACAATGAAATTGCCATTGAAGACAGCTATAATAGCTGTTTAAGACAGCTACTATATAATATCTATTTTCCATAAAATGAAATGCAGCAGAGAAGAATAAAATATATTCCAAAAGGGTGTTTTATGCAGGTAAAAGTCTCAAAAGAGTAAAATAAAATGAAATAAAAAAATCAATTTGATATATTTTCTCTTATCCATAACATGAAAGCTGGTAGACAAGTGAGAAAAATAAAATTTACTCACATTTATAATATGTATTATATGGTTTGTTAACTCTGTGTGGTCCATAGATCTACCATTTGAGGCTGAAACTGTGCACGATAACACCCAAAAAACGCTAGAAACATAACATTTATGAGAGTTAAAAATGTTTGCCAATGACACCAGTTTTTAAGTCTAAAGCATAAAAAACAGAGAACATCATACAGTAAATAAGAATGTCAGCCATAACATGAAATAAACTGATGACCCTCTAGATAGTGCTGTGTTTATCACCAAAACATTCACTGACTCAGTGCAAGGCCAAGCCATTTTTGACTGATGTCAGTATAAATCTCAACATTACACTTCACAAATACTGTTAGAGAGAAACTGTCCTCTCAACAGGGGTGAGAAGAAGACATTCAGAACTTGCAAGAAGTCAAGGCCTTAGAGCGAGGGAATAACAGATTCTGAGTTTTGGGAAGTTACTTTACAAGTGCAACTTAAACTACAAGTTTAAGTTGTGATTTTGACTCTATTTGCATGTAAAATAGAGTTAGAGGCAGCAAAATATCAATTTTAACCGAAAGCTCTGCTCCTCTCAGCCGCACGCTGAACAGAACAGACGCAGAGAGAGAGAAGTGCGTGCCGTGAAAACAAGGGCTCGGGCTCGGGCTCGGGCTCGGGCTCGGGCTTGCACGGCAGTACCGGAGACTCGCTGAGGTTTGTCCAAGAAGTCTCTAGATTTGTCGCTAGTCGCTTTTAGGGAAAATGTCACCAAGAGAGTCTGAAAGGTCGCTAATCAGAAGTTGGCTACGATGATCTGTAGCAACAACAACAGACCGCAAAGAATGATGGGCACGCTTGGGCTGATGGGAATTGTAGTTCCCGCTACCTCCCGTTCGCTCCATTCACCTGAGCAAACTTTTCTCAGAAGACCTATCGTTTTATCGAGTCATGCGACCACGGTAGTATTAAAAAAATGTGCTATTGCGATACGACAGTAATAACAATACCGTTACATCACTAGAAAATATATTAAAATATCAAACTGTTATTTTTCATTGTAATACTTTTTTTTTTTTAAATCACTACTCACTGCAATAAAGTAGCCTGTTACCGGAAAAGCTACACTATTGTGAAGGTTAGTGAACTACTGTCACTCTAAAGTACTACTTTAGGTTAGTTCCTCCCCAGCACTTCACATGTCTCGATAATCATTTAATAAGAGAAATGGACATTTCAAAATTAAATATGCCACTCTAAGAGAGATTTTAAACAAACACACAGCTGGAAGCACAGAGATACCAGCTGTTAGCCACAGAGACAGAGCGAGAGAGAGGGATTGTGGGAGATTTCAGAATTACCTGAGGGTAGGGTAAAGCAAAAGTGAGTTAGAAAGACAGTAGATTAAAATCTCAGTCCACGGGACAGCCCGACTTATTTACGCATAGATCCAATTGACTCCTGAGCCTCATACAATCTGACAGAACCATCCAAGAGGCCTGACCAAAAGCCACGTGCGTATGTGCACGTTTGCAGGCTCACAGGTTGACCTAGTCCGCAGCGTGTCCGGAGCTCTGAATGCGGCAGTAATTAAAGTGAATTAGATATTTGCTGAACCTATTTTCACAGAGACTGGCAGGCAATACTTTTATTATTGGGACGGATCAGACTGGCTTATACGGTTGGGGATTCAAGCCAGCGGAGGAGAAAAGGGTGAAGATTTATTCAGAAAGAAACCCCCCCTCCAGAAATCTCAAGGCTCTCAAATGCAGGTGGTGGTGTGGAGAAAATCACTTTCTCTCTTTTTTTCCCCTTCTTTATTCCAGAGGGACGGAGATGACAGCAGCAGGAAGAAGTGGAAGTAGCAAGGTTCAGTGGAGGAGGAGAACGGGCGTGCACATCAAAGACTCTCGGCTGGAGTGTGTCCACACCTTTCTTTCTCTCTCTCTCTCTCATTTACTCTCACACAGACGTGCACACACCTCTCACAGCCTCTTATCCGCCAGACAAACGGCCGTTTTTAATTTGTGTGACAATACGTGTGGATGGCCCCTTATTTGCAAGGGGAAGCCTGGAGCTGCTCCCATTTGAATAAGCACACATCTGGGTTATCAGGGATCAGAAGCCTGTGCGCATAGACAAGCAGAGCGTGACGAGCCGGGCTTGGCCCTCGCCGCTAGGGCATGGAACCACGCTGCACAGCGTAACACAACACAACAAAGCACAACACAACACCTGGGTTGTGTGCCGTTTAGAGTTGAAGGGAGAATTGCTTTCATTTATTCCAGTTCTGTTACTGAATTTTAATTGAATTCTGAGCTGAAGGAGGTAGAATTAAAGTGAACTGAAATTCCCAATCAGAAAAGAGAAGCTTAATCGAGACTCTTCGAGGCCTTGAAAATTTGGGAGCGTTTAAAAAGTTAACAGGCCTTACAGATAGAGATTTTGAACTTGGAAGGTTTTTTTTTTGCATTTTCAATATGCTGGTTTTATAACACCTATGGCATGAAATAAAAGGGTCTTATATAAATACTGGACATATATAATGACAACAGACCACAAAACCAGTCATGAGGGACAAACTGAATCATGTGAATACTACATAAATAAGGTTTCCACTTATGTATGGTTTGTTAGGATAGGATAGTATGTGCATAGAATAAGTTCTTGGTGTAAAAGACAGGAGATGGAAACAGCAGAAATAACACAAAATAAAATAACAACAAAAAAAAAAAACACCACACAAGCACACAAAAGACAAGTCTCCAGACTCCGGAGGTCTGCGGGGTTCCACTTCCAGGCTTCCCAGTAAACCTCAAATTAAAGACTACACTAGGATGCCGCAGCACTTTCGTGAAAAAACCCACATTGGGCTTTTCCACTGTGTCGTCCTCATGTCTTATTCCCTCATGAGGCGGGGAGAAAAACCTGAGTGAACAAGTGAGCATTCTCCCAGAAAATATCATTTCCTCCCTCTGTCAGAACAGCTGAAGACACGTCTTGTTTGTGCTTTTTTCCTGTGTCAGCTGCAAGGCCCTCTTGGCGACAGCAGCCCGGGGAGAGAGCGAGAGAGAAAGCGGCTCCCCTGGGGGGAGGAGTTGCCTCGGGCCTCAGAAAGCCTATTTACGACAAGCTGTGCTTGTTACTTTCATCAAAATAGAGCACAGAGCTTTTCTTCTCCCCTTGTTTTCTTGTGCTTTTGGCAGGAGGTTGTTATTGTAAAGCACCAGGTTCCATTGTGCTTGACCGAGCAGTGAAAGAAAAGGAAGGAGGACAGTCATTCGCAAAAAAAACCTTTGACTTTATGACCTACTAAATGCTGAAATGTTGAATACGGTTCTCAGCGAGAAGCCAATACTAAGTACATACTGATTTCTTGACATTACTACTAATCAAAAACGACAACTTCGCTTCGTTCTTAACTTTATTTCACAAGTTCACATGAGTGATAAAAGTAATTAGATTTGGCTTGTTGTCTGCATTTCTCAAATGCAACATAGGTTGTTACCAGAGAAATTAACACAATGTATTTATACTATTATTTTTTTGTAAGTTTGAAAGTTGAAGTTTGAACTTGGAAGTTCTTTTTGCGTTTTTGCACGTATATAATAACCCCGGATCACAAAACCAGGCATAAAGAACAATTTCTGAATCATCTGATTACTGAATAATAATCTTTCCATTGATGTATGGTTTCTTAAGATAGGCTAAAATACAGCTATATGAAAATATGAAATCTGAAAAAAAAAACAAAAAACCTAATACTGAAAAACTTGCCTTTAAAGTTGTCTCACCAGCTAAGAATGTGCACAAGGAGTCTGAGTTGTTCTGTGTCTTCATGTCATTCCAGACAGACTGATGAAGGTGAGATCAGGTCTTTGGCTTTTTCAGAGATCTCACTGGATTATTACAATTAATGGCAAAATTAATGTTTGAAAATGTAAACTATGTCCTACTGATACACTGCAGAAAAATACTTTTTTTGAACTGGTGAAAATACTAATAATTTTGGCCACACTGTATACTGCACTGATAAATGACCACGGATAACTAAAAATGGGAAGATAAAAAGAGAGGATAGCAACCCCTCTGTCACTATTTGATAAAAGTTACAAAGTTAAAGGCTTTATATGTGATTTTTAATATTGAAAATTCTTTTCATGACTGAAAAGTCATCGTATTTTGAGAATGACCTGGAACATTAGGGAGGGAAGGGCTGAAACAGAGGATTACACCTTTTTCTTCCCTGCCAGCCTTTCCTCTCCATGCAGTCCGTCGCTCTATCTCCGCCAGAGGAGAACCTGTAATGTCACAGAGTGTGCGCAACCTTTGATCCTCAGCTGTACTCCATCAAGTTCAATTAGAGCCGCTGCTGTCCCTGGTGGCCCCGTTTGTCATCATCTATTGGCCCGCGCACATTCCACATATTGAAGGAGTGGACAGAAAATCAATAAATAGGATTGAGCTGCAGAGGCCTGCAGGGAGCCTCTCTCTCTTTTTGTCTCTCTCTCTCTCTATCTGTTTCTTGTGGAATCTCCGCTGAAGCAATTTTCAGATCTGCTCCATCATGCCCGCCAATTTTTACCCAACTCTACACTGTTCTCAATTTCATCAGCAAACAAAAAGCTACTTTTTAGGTTATTTTCTCACATGGTTTGATTGAGGCCTGTAAAACGTAATTCCGTCTTTCTTGTATATTGCATAGTTTGTAAGTTTGAGTCGCAGCATGCAAAGTTTCAAAACTATTTCAATAGCATTTTATTTTCACCATCCATTTGTACACCATCTCTAATATTAAAGGGGTCACTCGATGAATTTGAAATGATTCTTAAGGGTCTTAATGACAATCCTGTAACGTACTTTGGTTAAAATGTCACCTTTTTTTACCCTGTTAAAATCAGCTTTGTTTTTAGCAAGCGATTGTAGTACATGTTGCTTTAAATGCTAATGACTCTGCCCCTCTCTCTCGCGGGGTGAGATATTGAACTAGTCTAGCATGTTATTTTCTTAAAGGCTATAAAATAAAACCCTTATACTCACTTTTTCTGTAGATGAAGCTGGATCACAAATGATTCGTGCGAACAAAGACTCGAGGGTCGGTGCATTACCTTCAAATTGAAAGTAACATTAATCTTGGGGTGGGCGATATGACGATTTTTAAACGGGATAGAAAGGATAAAAAATCTCTCCACTATCTGCTTTTTAAGGAATATCGTGGTATCGTGCTTATCATCTCCGTCTCAATCTGCTGTAACGTTACAACGCGACACACATTCACATCAGTGTTAACTCAGAGGTAGAGTTACACTCACCGGACACTGCACTTATTTGCAATCACAAAAGTCAATTTGTGTGTGTGCAATTTCACGTGTGTGCTGCCCGGATGCGCTTTTCCAGCGTGTACACCTGAAGCTCGCGCGCACTAAAAGCCTGTCAAATGGCGCCTAATTACTGAACTAAGATATTTATCACATCTGATTGTGGTAAAACTGTCAAAAACACACAGCGTTAAACACAGTTGCTTGTGTCTATAGTGAAAGTAAATAATCAAGAGAAAACGTGCCAGTATGTTAGATGCGAGCAGCTCTTAAAGGGACAGAACTGAACATCTGCTTGTCATTAAAGGGATAGTTCGCTCAAAAATGATAATTGTCATTATTTACTCAATTCTTTCTTGTGCTAAACACAAAATAAAATATTTTGAGAAGCCAAACAGTAGCCGGTCCGCATTGAATTTATTACAATGTTCAACAGAAAAAAGAAACCCATTCAGATAAAAACGAGTTTAGAGTGAGTAAATGATGTATGTAGTGTAGACGTATATAGTGTTTCACCTTTCAATACTGCTGAATACAAAAAATCGTAATATGATATCTTATATATGCCATATCACTCCCCCTACCTCTGTAATTTGCTAAATATTCTTAAAAAAACAACTTGAAAAAGAATCGGGATAAAAATCGTGAAACGTGATTTCCCCAGAAAAAATCGTGATATGATATTTTTTCCATATTGCCCACCCCTACATCAATCCTCTGCATCTTCAGTGAGTCAGATATCAGGAGTAAATGATGACTGCTATATTCATTATTACATCCTACAACAAATGACGATTAAGCAATTAATCAAATTTCAGGAGGAGCACGCACGAACGAACGCAGCTGCCACCAATCTCCTTATTACTGATAACCCCGTGAATCTCCTCTCCTCCGCCTTAAATACCGCTCACTCCCTATCCTCGGCTTCTGCGTTTTTCGTCTTCCTCCACCTCCCCTTCCGCCACCCAAGCCGAAGCCGACCCTCGCGAAGGGTCCCTCGTTTTGCCAAGTTCTCCACTTCCTCCGGGGGGCACGCGAGGACCAGGCTGGGCTCCGAGAATCTGTTAACCCTAGCCTCCTAGAGGGATAAACCTCCTAGGGCTCGGAGGCCGCTGGGCTCCCTGAGGTAGTGGGAACTAGTGAAATGCCTCTAACGCTAAATTGGAGACATTTTGTGTTGTCCTGCATGTAAGTCGACTGATGACAGGTCTAAGGTCTAAGGCCTTGTCAATCAACTATCGTGGGAGGGGCCTGTGCAGAACTACGTCACTCTGACTGGAATCTCAGAACTGCCTGATTTGAGGAAGGAAATAAATTCCCTAAATTGTTCTACTAATATACTTACAAGCAAGTAATGTTAACTAAAATATAACTTACTTTAATGTCAGTTAACAATACACTTAAGCGTGAATTAAATGTAATGTTTGCCTGATTTGAGGAAGAGCGTTTTAAAATAGGAATTTAAAAACACTGGATGAATTTTTAGCATTAGAGGATGGATGAGTGTACACACAGTTCCAACACGCATTTATATTCGTATAAATATAACTTGTATATAACTTGTAATGTGAATTTTGTATCCGATGACCCCTTTTAATGCACTCAGTTCAACACCATAAGCTCTAGTGTGATTTTCTCCATCTCTCCATCTCTAGTTCTCCCTCTCCTTCTGTCGCTCTCGCAGACACTCACGGTCACCCACTGCGTTTCCACAATGCAATTGCTCAGTTTGACTTCCTTTCTGAAGTGCTTCCTAGAGCGCGACCTTTCACCCTGCACCCTGCATGACTGCCGGCCCACACTGAGAGAAGTCAGACATGAGACTGGAGGCGTTTTCTCACCTGAGAAAATAAGAAAACGCTGTTTGATTACAAGTTTAACGGCAGAGAAAGACAGCGTTCTTTGTGAAAAAGAAGTGCACTTAAGTATACTTTTATATAATGTACTGACAAGCAGTTAATGCTGACTAAAATATACTTTAATTTCAGTTAACAATACACTAAAGCGTGTACCTAAATGCATGTTGTTTGTAATTTATTTCAAATATATTACAGTTTAAAATTACATTAAATGCAGTTAGATAGTTGTACTTTTGAGTGATACTTTTGAACCACTCAAGTGGGAATTTAATATGTACTTTGAACCATGGTAAATATATTTCTGAATAAGCAATTCATGTGAACTTAAATACACTTAAATGTCATTTCAATGTCATATATATCTGACAATGAAGTTGAAATTTGGTATATGCTATTATAAATTCCTTAATTAGTTCCAATCAACACAAACTGAAAACCCTCAAACCAATCTCTTAAATAAATACACAAAAATGCTTTTTCCTGATGCACAAGAAAAACCCAACACTATACACGGT
Organism: Enteromius fasciolatus; assembly: GCA_032361145.1. Classification (NCBI taxonomy): domain Eukaryota; kingdom Metazoa; phylum Chordata; class Actinopteri; order Cypriniformes; family Cyprinidae; genus Enteromius; species Enteromius fasciolatus. The sequence continues at coordinate 1,988,534 of JAUMHR010000049.1, read as the reverse complement.
TGCAACACTTTAAATCACTTATTAAAAATACCTAACCTTGCTATCATAGAAAACATCATTCTGTGTCATGTAAAGCAATATCAGAAAGTTTTGGAAAGGCACATTAAACGTCACCCAACATGCTTGAAATTATTTGACACCACGATGAATAAAAAAATAAATAAATACAGAAGGTCTCTAGAGAAAGAGCAAATGCATGTGAAATGTTCTTAGAGTGACACAATGACGCTTTAAAATCTACCCGAAGGACACTTAACTCTTTTAAAGAGCTGCAAAGAATCTAAAAAGCACCTAAACGCTCTGGTTCTTTCCCTCTCTTTCATACACGCACAACGATTTCATCAGTGCAGGTGCACAAAATGCTCCCCCGAGGTCCCCCTGTATCCCCGCTGACAGAACTCTCTCCTCTTTCACCTGGAGGAAAAGTGACGAAGCCACTCAAGGTCAGCGACTCCTTGACAACCGCTCCATCTGCAAGGTATTATCATTTCATTACCTGCCTGCGTCAAAAGGCCCTGCTGTTTTTCCCGAGATTCCATCGCCATAGTAACTATTGATTTATTGTTTGTTAGAGGCCAGTCGTTCCTGGATGATTAGCTCTTGATAGCGCCATATGACAAACAGCTGCTCTTTGAGCCAGAGAGGTTGTTGTCGTTGCGGCGTTTGTGTGCGTGCACGTGCTCGAACACCCCAGAGGCGCCCACCCTGAAGCTCACTTTGTCTGTTTTGATAGACAGGGAAGCATGTGGCTGAGTACAAACGGCTCTCGGTGACACGTCAAGTTCTCGGTGGACCTCTGTGGTACATACAGCCGGGCAGTGGTTTGTCAAGTAGAGTTTGATAACTTCAGTTTTCCTCCAGAAAGCTGCATAAACGGATAAGAAAGCCCCTCCACCCTGCCGCCCACCCTTCGAGGCAGCAGGATCTATAAAGCCCTCCATCAAAATCAGCTCACCTCCTTTACGAGAGCATTAATCACCGCGCTCTGCTCTTCAAAGCACCTTCACGATGCTGCTGTGCTGTCTTCAGCCCCACGCTGCCCGGCCCAGCTCCAGTGTTTATCTCTGGAGTGATGAAGAGAGAGCGAAAGCACAAACCATACTTGTCACATTAGTGAAATTTTGCAAGCAAAAAACGTCCATTGTGTATTGTTTAGTAGCGTAATGATGTATGGAGCACAGCTCGCACTGAAGTTCCTGTAACTAAGCAGTTTTTTGCTGGTCAATGCAGCAAATTTGAGTCACCAAACTGAACCCATTGTGAAATCTATGGAGAAATGTTTTGAAATTCCAAACTGTGTGCATTTCAAATGAAATAACTGGATTGAAAACAATTAAAATGATTTCTTCCCCCTCTTTTCAGTGGCACGCAGTCATCTGAAGCAATCGTTTGATGATAATTCATTTTTTTGTAGCATGAACAGGTAGAAAAAAAACCAAATAAACAAAAAAATCCCATCCAATCAGTCGTAGCTCATTTGAAGTCAGACATCCAGTCAGACTTGTGTTAATGCATTTCAGTTTGAACAATCACATGAATTTTTTTTGATCATTCATTGTGTGATCATTTGTTACTTTTGTTACAGACTCTGCATTTGTCAACCGCAAGTGCAACAAGGCTGAAAAATCTGGGGCCAATTTAAAATGTGTATAAATGTATTTACTTTCACTTAGCTGGGATGCATTTTAATTGATCAAAAGTGACAGTAGTCTTTTACACTGTAATAAAAATGATATATATTTTAAATAAATGTAACAGTTTTTTTGTTAACTTACTATTCTATTAAAAGAAGCACAACAGTTTTTTACATTGATAATAATTTCTTGTAATAAAATCTGAAGACTAAAGACTGGCATGCTAAAAAGAGGCTACATTTTGAACAGGAAAATAACCAGATCTTGCCACATTTTGAACACTCAGTCTGAGTTATATTGCTTAAATAAATATATATATTTATAAATGTCACATTAGTTAAGTTACTAGAACTAAGTAACCTACAGAGGATGAAAAACCATTACTGCACTAGACGTGTATTGTTATCAGTGTCAGAAAGCCAGACTATGCTTTACTTTGTGCTTGTGCATGCTGTGAAGCAAAAACTGACCAAAGCCTGGCAGCTTTAAGAGTTTTCTAAAGCACAACCGGAGTCCCATTAAACTGTGACCAATCATTGCCTCCGCTCACCCTGCCCTGTTAAAGAGCTCCATTCACATAATTTACGGCGCCTACTCTTTCGTTTTTAAAGGAAGCGAGAGAGGGACACAGAAAGAGAGCTCTCTGGAAGACCCTAGCGAGTCCCAGCGCTGCCACTGACTTGCAGTAAATAAATTAGGCAGGCAAACGAGGCAGGTCGCGGGCTCGGAGCACAACCTCACTCAGGCTAATGACAGCCCTGGCTGCAGCCGCACCGCCCTGGAGCTAACAGGTGGAACTGCTGATATTAATGACTCCAGGTGGGCCTGCCAAGCAGGAGGGGAAACGAGAGAAAGCGAGAGATTGAGACAGAAAGAGAGAGAGAGGATTAGAAAGCTGAGACCAATCCAAAAGCCATTTTACAGATATGCGCATAAGAGAAAAGGCAACAAAGCAGTTGTAAATACTCAGACGAGTGGCTTTAGTCCTGTCACATCGAGGCAGAATGAGGGGTGTAGTTTAGGACCGGGGTCGTTCGCATAATCCTGCAGACGAGGCATGGGGTGTGTCTCGTTTCACTGGGATGCTGGAAGATCTGCTTAACGTCGGCGCATTAGAAAAATAATCATTCTGTATCATTTGAGGCATGTATTGTGCATCTACCAAATATATTAATTGATGTAGTATCTTGTTGCTAAAAAGCACAGTGACATTATGAGATATATAGAGTATAGGTAATATAGAATGACATTTAGGTAAAGTATGATAGATAAAACACCAGATAGATACGTAGATGGATACTAGAAAGTGAATATGAATGCTTCCGACTCCCTGCGGTACACTTACTACTGGACTAAGAAGTGGATTGACACATAACCACGGAGAAACAAGAGATGGAGGGCGGCTAATAAACGTGATCCCCTCTGCAAGGCTAGCTGCATAAACTTACCCTTCATGTTAAGACAGTGTCTTAAAAGCTAGTCTGACCAACTAGCAGTTAGCCAAGAGTAATCGGTTTTATATTTTGGATTTAGCTTAGACTAATATACATTTTTATGTAACTGAAACTGTGACCAGTCTTAAAGAAAAAATTAGCCGACTAACTTTTAAGACTAGTCTTAACCTTTTATGCAACCAGCCCCTGCTCTTTTCTTTTTAACAGCCTGTCTTCCTTCCTTTCGGTCTTTTTGCAGATGTGAATTGTAATCAGTGACAAGAGAGCAGTGCACATCAAACGGCAGGGAACGGCTGGGGTCTGTGCCGCCACCTAATAAAAAGCAAACAAGCGATAAATAAAAGGGAATTTTATAGAGGGGCGTCTGCAGTGGGCTGGTGGAGGGAGGCTGTGGAGACACACACACACACACACACACACATCAGAGAGATGACATAGAATGGCATCAGCTTTTATAAATACAATGATTCTGTGTTTTATTTTTGTATTTTGTATTTTATTTTTGTATTTTTGTCTCTCAGTGATTATTTTGTAAAAGGCTAGGAAACGGAATGAAAGAGAGAGAGAAAGAGAGGAGCAGGAAAAGCTTAGATATGACAGCAGGTAATGAGAACGTTTGATGTGGCAGATGAGGGAGAACAGAACGCCAGCCACGGGCCTCTGGAGAGGAGAGAGGTGAGGGAAGACCATGGCTTTGGTTACAGATCAAACACACACTCAAACTCCACACACACACACACAGTGATATGATATTGTGAGACCCCACACAGCCATTCAATACGCAACAGATGTTCAATCAGAATTTCATGTCAATGAAATGAAAATTACACTTTTGGTCTTACTGCAAATGAATAATATCATAAACATTTAGAACTATTATTAGTATTAAATTGTTATTGTTAGTTCAGTCTCATCGAGGTAACTATTGTAATTTATTTTTTGAACCAGTTTATATATTTATTCTTATATATACATATTTTCCATTTTCATTTAATTTTATTTTTTAAGTTTTAGTAATTTTGTTATGTTTTGTCATTTTTATTAATTCGTTTTTTGTTCATTTTCTTTTCAGTTTTAGGTATTTTAGTAGTTGATCAACTGTAAGTTAAAATGAATTTTATTTTATTAAATATATTTACTTCCAATATACACTACCGTTTTAGAACAGTAAGATATTTAATGGTGTTTTAAGATGTTTCTTCTGCTCATCAAGGCTGCATTTATTAGATTAAAAATCCAGAAAAAACTGTAATATTGTGAAA
>JAUMHR010000049.1:1954168-1978740 GCA_032361145.1 Enteromius fasciolatus | reverse complement strand
TCCGTCTGAAGCTTGCTAGAGAGTATTTGGATGATCCAGAAGAGGATTGGGAGAATGTCATATGGTCAGATGAAACCGAAATAGAACTTTTTTGGTAAAAACTCAACTTGTCGTGTTTGGAGAAGAACGAATGCTGAGTTGCATCCAAAGAACACCAGACCTACTGTGAAGCTCAAGGGTGGAAACATCACAAGGGACCAGGACGACTCATCCGTGTGCACGAAAGAATGAATGGGGCAATGCATCGTGAGATTTTGAGTGAAAACCTCTTTCCATCAGCAAGGGCATTGAAGATGAAACATGGCTGGGTCTTTCAGCATGACTATGATCCCAAACACACCGGCCCGGGCAACAAAGGAGTGGCTTCGGAAGAAGCATTTCAAGGTCCTGGAGTGGCCTAGCCAGTCTCCAGATCTCAACCCCACAGAAAATCTTTGGAGGGAGTTGAAAGTCTGTGTTGCCCAGCGACAAAACATTACTGCTCTAGAGGAGACCTGCTTTGAGGAATGGGACAAAATACCAGCAACAGTGTGTGAACACCTTGTGAAGACTTACAGAAAACCTTTGACCCTTTGTCATTGCCAACGAAGGGTATATAACAAAGCACTGAGATGAAATTTTGTTATTGACCAAATACTTATTTTCCACCATCATTTTTATATCTATACATACATACAAATACTTTTTTATTTCTCATAAATATATATATGTGTGTGTGTGTGTGTGTGCTATCCTTTAATATTATTATCATATATATATATATATACAAAGAATTGTAAATAAAAAATAGACACATATTGACATGTATTTTCTTTTTTGAGTGAGCTATTGCTTTAAAAATACCCAACTGAGAAGCTTCCTTCCTCTTGCGGTGGCTAATTTATGAGTAATGGCTGCAGAATGAAGACGGAGTCACAGATGCTGACAGCTGGCCAGATGTATCTTTTAGAATCTAAGTGTCAATCACTCCAGATCCAATTATAGCCTGCAGCTGTGAACGGACAAACCAGCAACTCAAGTTTATTTCAGCTTCCAGTCAATCAATGCGTTCCATTGTCTACAGACCCAGATTCACCTCCTTTTACATCAAGGTGAAAAAAATAAAGCTAAATATCCCAGCAGACTCCTCAATCAATGGCATCCGAATGGGCCACAACACCGACATTAACTAAATATTTAGAAAGACTTGCTCATTGACTGAGGAGTAGAGCTTACACAATGGGATCTGACAGTTTTTTTTGTCTTCTGGTTTGTTTAGATTAACCAACGGACAAAGAATTTAATCAATCATTCCAAAGCTGATATCACAGAAAGCAGGACAGAGACAGAGAGGTCAGGCGGGTCACGAGAATGTAATCAATCGAGTCAATAAGCAGCCGATTTCCGCCTGAGAGAACTGGAATTTAATTTTTTTTTTCTTTGCGTGTCAGAATACTGTGGACTCAAAATTCCAGGCCAAGATACTTTTGCGCTTTTCTCTAATGGTGTGTCTAGAAGCCAGCAAAGGTTATCGGTCTAACCAAATTATACTGATTCTGTGAGTCTTATAACATTATTCTATTTAGACAAGTATAATCTCTCTGTCCATCTCTCTCAGGGTAAGGGATATCGCTCCCTCTGTTTTGCAGATGGAGGGCAGATGGCTGCTGCTTCAGTGATGGCAAATTTCCATTTCCTTAAGGTCAACAGCTCACTGCCACAAAACTGGCAAAGGAGCTCCGATAAACACTCAGTATTTGCATTTAAAATAGAGTTGAAGAGGGTCAGAGTGAAGCGCGTAGGCTGCCTTTCTGCTCAGGAGATCAGGAGGAGAATCCAAAACAGCACATAAACTGTCACTTTTAATCACGAGTTCATCCAAATGTGTGGTTTCTGATTTGTCAGGAGTCATTATTGTGGGTGCGGACATACAGTTTGAAGAATAGTTGGCAGGAGATGCTGAGTGTAGACTGTTTATGTTGGATTGATCTCAAAACCGACAATCAATCACGAAAAACATCTCTGAGGATAAAATAAAGAATGTTGGAAAGCATTTAATCTACTAGATTTTCTCATTATCTTCATACTTGAAACTTAATTTCATTACTTAATTTGAACAAGAGCAGGTTGCGTACGTGTGGAAAAAAGGCGAACATGAGACGAAGTGAAGCAAGTACTGATATATAAATTTAATTTTCTCACTTTAGTTTGGCATACTATTGTTCTTTTACTTCCTATCCATCGGTTACCACAACCATGAACCAATGACATCTAAACTAAATATTATGCTAAACAAATGAACTAAAACAAAATGATGAAAGACCAACAAGCGCAGGCAACTTAATACCACACTAGAAAAAAAGAGCAAAAACAAATTATTGAATTATTGTACGGGTAATAACAATAATTTATACAATAGTAACAATTTAAAAAAAAACATTTAATACACACTTATACATGTATGGCCTATTGCTTTTACATTATTGCTTTATTCACTTTTAAACTATTATTGTTATTATTTATTTTACAAATGATAATATACATGTGTGGTGGATTTATGTCAAACGATTAATCATGATCAATGGCATCCAAAATAAAAGTTTTTCTTTATAATATTTGTGTGTGTGTGTGTGCGTGTATTAATTATCTATATATATAAACACACAAACATGCAGTATAGATTGAAAAGAAAAATATATATTTCCATGTATTTCCATGTTTATATTTGCATTCATAAAATGTATTTCACACATAAATATGTTTTAATAAATTTTACTTAAATATTTACATGCATATTGGTGTATTTATATATACATAATAAATATACACAGTACACACACATATATTATGTAAATATATATATATATTTTAATTATTATTTAGAATATATATTTACTTCCATATATATATAATGAGATGCTCTTTTTGTAGTTAGTATAAACTAATAATTAAACTAATTATTAAAAATTAATAATAAAAAAAATAGTTAAAAACAACTTGTATGCCTGTGTTTTCTGAACTAATACTGAATCCACCCCAAAGCCACTTTTACTTCTTAGAATTCATCTCCACGAAGCTGGCAAAGCTGCAGTATGTATACCCCAAGCCAGAAGTCTGGACGAATCGGTACAGAGACATTCCCAAAGCAGAGCTTTGTGAAATTGATATCAACTTTGACAAGAACTCACACAGGCAGTTTATCAGAGTAAAATCTGCCAGATATCAGACTTCTGCTATTGTTCTCCACATGTGCGTCATCTTCAATAAACAAAAAGTGGAGGTACTCTGTCTCCTGCAAGGACATTTTAGCCTCGGCTGTCTCGGAGTCATTGATTGTGACTAACGGTGGAGACAGTAATCCTGTGCAGGTACTAGATTGCAATGGCCCTGATCAATAGGCCCCGCACGAAGGGAGGTAATGCCCACAGCGGCAGCAGCATTCATCAAAAGGATAACAGGAACAAAGTCAACACTGCCCACAGTCTGTCTGCAGCAACCCACTTGGAAGAACAAAGCATGCAAATACTTGAAATTTAAGTCAAGTTTGTTCAGGGTGAGCTTCAGTGTAAAGAGGAAAGAACCACACATGAGGCTGCAGAATGCAAATACAGAGTAAAGAGCTGAATGGGGCGAATGTCACATGAATTTATTTGACGTACAGGCACTCTCTATATAGTCTCTCATATGCGATATCAGAGACAGAGTTGTCAAAACACAGCGCATTTCTTAGTTTTCTCCCACAGTTTCTCCTGGTTGTCAGTTGACACGTAAATGTACCTGGGTGCATTTTTATTCAGACATAAAATATGTACCAATAAGAACATATAACTACTGTACAGTTGCCAAAAGAAATGAATTTGAAATTTGATTTAAAAAAAAAAAAGAGTAATTTTCACACGTTATGTCTTCAAAACAATATGATGGGATATATGAAAACTTTTGCTTTTGAATGATAGCGTCACACATATCCAGCTTCATATCTATGTTTTCATTGACAATGTGTTTGTTCGGTAGCTCATGGAGTAACTACGCTTAGGCAGAACAGTTCAAATCTGTGTTAAAGGAAATTGAAATTACACGGTTGCATCAACAAACGCATTTTATATCAGTTTCGCATTTGTTAACACTATCGGATTTGGTGTAGGGCATATTTCCAATATGGAAAAAACATTAAGTTTTAACACGGATATTTAAATTCTGAACCTCCACAATATGTACCTATATCAATGTAATAATTTACCAGGGTTCACGTATTGAACCTGTGTTTTAGCGCCACTCTGTGAATCCTGCACATACAACGTACATATTTTTCTGGGACTAGGTTGCATATTACAGCTAAAATTAAATCAAAAGCCCATTTGCTTGCCGGTCTCGGTGTTATTTAGAGAGGAGAGCGATAATTTTTTGTCCCTGCACCAAACTGTGAACATTTTTCCAAGCGCTGCTAGATAAGATACCAATCAGTAGGCCAGATTGGTTTTCCAGTATCTGTGTGGAGATCAGAAGACGCATCAGTGAGATAATTTGCAAATGTTTCCTGTGACCTCCACACATTCAAATGGAGTTCTTGTTTCGCTGCAGTCTCGAGTGTCCGCAAGTTTACCCACAAACCCCCGAGCTTCATGCAGATGGGGACATATTAAAATTCACTGCAACCCAGCAGTCAATACCACTCCATATTTTATGCTGTCTCGCCTTCAATGAAAATCATTCGTTTAGGATTTGTGGGCGAAGCTCTAAAACAATCCAGCTTATAGATTGATAGATTGACAGGTGCTTTTTATTGATCCGAGAGGAAAAATCTAGCAATGATCTAGTTCATGTTTCATAAATCCCACCGAGAATCATTCAAATCAAAGTGACACAGAGCAGAACTGTGACAAATAAAAATAACAAGACAGATAAAGAGATTATATTAAAAACCCACAAACGCAAACATTCACCTTCAGCTGAGAGAAAATGTCACGGAGAAATGATTAATCCTTTAATGTTGAATAAAAGAAATCACTGTCCTACTTCTTTGCTGTTATAAGAGATGCTAGAAAGACTCCTTTGATTCCTCTTTTGGTCTGGTTTTCGCTTGTTTTGTTTTTTTTTGGTTGTTTTTTCCCTCTAATCATTTTTACATTTTAAAGTATTGAGCGCAAAGAGGCTCTTTTGATCTTAAAATTGTGCATTTTAAATACTATTAATGAATGGATACCTAAAGGTAATGAAGCGATGTCACTAAAGCAAGAACACGGCTGTACTGTATATCATGATTGCGAGCACATCTTGAAAAAGAAGTTAATAATAAAATAATGAACCAAAACGTATGATAGAATTCCAGTGCTTTCACAGAAACGTTGCTGTTTTCAACTAAAGCAGCTACTGTGAGTCATTCCAACATATTGATTGCCCTAAATACACTTATGCATGCTTTTTTTTTTTTGCACGGCTATGAAAATGAATCGAAATGGCATTTGATTAATGCCGTGTAAATATGATTAAATGTGCGAATTCAATAATGCATCCACAAGCACCATTAAGCCATCAAAAGGAAAGTTCTGGTGCTTACAAATTACAGAGGGACTGCTAACTTTATGAAATGAAATAAAGGGACATTGAATTTCACCACGAAGACTTGACATTTCGATTTGATTGATGCTTTGTGAAGAAAATCATCAAACCATCACTTCTAAATGCCACAACAGACAGTTTAACAGATGAGCCTGGGTGTATTTTGAAAGGTTTAAATTACATAATGCTAATCCGACAGGAACGGTGAAATACAACGGTAATCTTTAAAATAAAAATCACATCTGGTACTTTTAAGTACTGATGTCCAATGGATCTCCCATATGTGGCCTTTTAGACTCTAAATATCAAGCAGTCTGGGACGCACTTTAAAATTGCTTCCCAAGGACCCCTCTTATGTGGTGAGATCAGAGAATTCCTGCCTAATAGCTTCCGAGACATCACTTGTAATCGATGCAGGTTTGTGTGTCTGTATATAGTACTAGACAAGACAGACAGACGTTAATTAATAATGATGACGACCATATCCGAAACACCATAACATTTCAGTTAGAAAATAAGAAATATCCGTCCTTTGATTTTGTTTTGATTTTTATAAACCTTTCAAAGTGTTTACTGAAGCCTAACATGCACTCGCGATGCCGCGTGGAAATAGTTTTTGGTGCGCCGCACAGATGGGATACTAAGCCGAAGCTATAAATGATAAACGAGAGGAACGGCAGAATTTCAAACGTCGCAGGGAGCAATTGGAGTGCTGATGTTCCTCTTTTTTTGGAAGTACACACTGAGGTACAGGGCAAGGGCATTGAGAAATAGAGTACAGGTGCCAGATAGGGCCATAAAGCGCATAATTCACACGAAAAAGAGGCTGTAAAAGCATTGATTGACTGCTGCTCCTGGTTTGCAGCCACGGGTGGAATTTATCAGATTGGATGGAACACGACAACAGCCGCGCAAGTTTCCCCAGTCAGCAATTCTATTTATCAAAGCCCATGTAGAATTCTTAATTTACTTTTCATACTCATTTCCTAACCTCCCTCACCCCATCAAAGCGTTACTAAATCACTTTAAAACAGGGCACAGTACACACACACACACACATCGCCAGGTGCTGCAGTGTGTGATTTAAAGCTTTGATTCTGTTCAAACGACAGCAGAGGTTAGCCTGGAGCAGGCTCAGGCGATTCATCATTTCCTGCTTGATAAGAGAGGGATTAATACATTTAAAGCTTTGGTCGCCAGCAGTCATCCGTCTAAACGTGGCCTAATCCATTCAGGCTGCGGCTCCCCAGAGAACGCCGCTAAACAGAGAAAACACCTGAAACTCAGATGCGAGAGTGGGCCGCTTACCTATTAAGGCGGGAAACAGGCGTGCTGAGAGGCAACACTGCATTAAAGGAACCCACGCTAAGGAAATCTCACGCTGGGCTGATCTCTGCTCGACGGGGCACGCGCTTCTAGAAAATGCCAGAATGCCGCCCTGTGGCTTTGGGCACCTTCGCTCGAGCAGCAGGGCCAGATGGAGTGAAGACCAGAGGTAAAGTTTGACCTAAATGCAGAGAAAAAAACTGAGCTTATGCCACCATTACTGTACAAAGCCATCACCCCAACAACCCTTGTTCCGTTCCAAGTCCGGGCCTGGAGCGCTCTGGGGATTTTGCGTCCGAAAGGCAGCCTGCGGGGGCTATGAATGCGTTCCAGCATCAGAATTCACAATTACGCGCCTGTGTTTTTAGGACACTCCTTTTCTTTGCCCTAATAGCTCATAATGCATTCATTCCACACTTAATTTAACAGCCATGCCCATTTGTTCTCCCCTCGCTCATGCACTCACTCACTCACTCTCTCTCCCCTCTTTTCCGCGTGTGCAAATGCGACGGCCGCGGAATGAAAGCGATCCATTATGCACATGTGTCTGAACAAGGCGACCTGTGTCACAGCTGGCTCTCTCTCTGCCTCTCTAATTTCAGTTTTATTGTGCACCGGACCGACCCCTGAATACACACTAAATACACATTTCCTGGACTGATGCATCTACCAAGAGAAACCGTAGATCTCTGGAAAAAAAAGAAGAGAAAAAGAGGCCGGATTCCAACCTGAGATTGTTACCCACCTCCCGCTGTACAGAAAAGCCTCCATTGTGCGCTAGAGAATAAGACCTAATTACTTTACTGAAGGAGCGGCTCGTAAAGCGTACTCTGACTTTCTCTTCCTATGTTTCCGAGCCCTCGGGGCCATGCCGGCTCCAATTTGGAACGGTGCGTTCGCATGTGCCCGAGCTCGGTCTCATCTGTGAGGGCCGCTACCACATGGCTATTGGCAGAATTTGGCAGAAATTGTGAATAAGGAATCGGGCTGTAATTACTCTTACATTGTGAGGCTGAATTAGAGATGTGTTTCTTCACCGCTGGCACTAACGTTGCTAAAACAAAGATGGTACATTTAAAAAAAAAAAAAGACAAGGGGGGGATGGGTACTTCACTCAAAAATGAAAATTCTGTCAAAAGAAGAATGTTTTTTGAAATGTGTTTTTTTACTTTTATTGTATAGAGTTAAAGCATCTTCATAATAACTTATTTTGAGTTCAACAGACAGAAGGTAAATAAATTGTTATTTTAGAATTATTATTATTATAATATTTAGTATTGGCTTTTATTTAACTTTTTAAATATGTTTTCATTTTCATTTTCATTTAAAATAAATCTGTAGTTTTTACAAAAAAATAATAATTTTGTAAAACATACAGAAAAATGCTAAACACATTTAAAACTGTAAAAAATTTACATTTTACAATATAAAACTGTAATTTACAAACAAGAAAATGTAAAGCAGTAAATTCAACAATGAACACTGTTTTGTACCTTCAACATACTGACAACCATCATAATAATAGTAATACATGAAGAATCAAAGCAGAAGTATATACTAATATATAGAAGGTGCAGAGAGTCATTCACGCAAACATAAAACACCATCATGATAGCACACACAACACTTAAATAATGCAATAAACATTTATTAAAAGAAGATCTAACATAAAGCCCAAATGTACATAACTGATTATTTAAGCAAAATACTTTCAAACGTGGAGTGTCACGCAGGGAATATCAGTTTTCGACTGTAAATTATACATGAGTTTGTTCTATTTAATTTTAAAAACTGTAAAATTAAAGCATTATACTGTAAAAATTCCATGAAATTATGTTTTGCATATTTTTTCTTGTTACGGGAACTGATTGTTAACCTATTTTCCCATTATGATTTTACAGTTAAAATGACACTTTAAAATTTAAGTTAAAATGTTTACAGTGTAAAGTTTCAGTTATATTGCTACGTGTACTGATATCATTCATTTTGTTTGTTTTTGATATTGTTATTGCTCTTTAATTTATTAGGTATTTTACTTTTAATTCTAGTATTAGTGCTTGCAGTAAATAAATGCATATTATTTCAGCTACAGTACCTTCAAAGTTTCTTAGGTTGGGGGTTTCCATCTAAAATATGCACTTTATTATATTTCTGGTTTATTTCAATGAACTAAACCAGATTTTAATTGTTTTAGATAACAACAACACTAGAATAAATGATGACAGAATTGCACTTTTTGGGTGAACCATACCTTTAAAAATAGCAGATGAACTAAGAACAAAATGTATCGCAAAAGAAATACAGATCAACAGCAGTGAGAGACAGAGGATGAAAGGGCTCTAGATAAGTGACAGTGACTGTGATACTCATTGTCTGAGATGACAGGATGAATGGTGACAGAATGAATGAGTGAATGACAGCACGATGACAGGATGAATGAAGCAACAGAACTGACGGATCTAAATGGAGCCTGGCAGGCACGATGGGGAGTGACAGAGGATGAGATGGACCCCTCCTTGCTCCTCTCCGATTTCCCGCCCTCAGGGTAAAATCCAGGGCAAATTACAGTGGCACATTTTGGAAACTGGCTGAATGTCAACTTTTTACATTCACATTTTTATTTATATATTCACACATTTATATATTTCATCCTCGTTCTGTATGAATTATATAGTCCCTGCTCATAAATTTCCATCGGTTCCCAGGAGACAGCGGCCCTGCAATGCAGTAAATGGATTGTAGCCCCTTTCCTTTAAGACCTGATCCAGCCACACACTTAGTTCCATCAGCCGCATCTGCTTGACCTGCGGTTCGCTCACACTGGGGAAACGGCGCTCAGTCATTTACACAGCAAATGTTCTGTGTCCTGACCTCCACAGCACCGTCCATCTGACCAATCACTGACAACACATTTCATCACTGTCGGAAAACACACATGCTCGCAATTTACCTCAACAACTTGGAACTACCAACAGCGCTTGCTAATGCAATCATCGTTATTGCTTATAATCTGGGGATTTGAAGCAACACCTGATTCGAAGTATTAAATGCCAGCGCATAATGTTCCACATTGTCTATGCTGTGAATATGTATGATACTTCAAATCACGTGACTTGTTGAAGTATTACTTTTTGTAAGCAATCAACCCAGAACACCCTAGCAATCACTTCATGCCAACAATCAGTAAAAAAAAGCCATAACATTTTCGGTAACACTTTACTTAAAGCCTTTATTTATAATGAATTGTAAAGGGTTATTAAAGGGACTAACGCATTAAATTATTCATAATGTGCATTGTAATTCATTACATCTTCTTGTAAATAATTATAACTGAATTTAAAAAGCACAGTGTAACAATGAATTGCGTTAGAATTATACAAGGCATTATTAATGCGATATAACTACTTTTATAATGCATTATACATAAAAGCTTTAAAACGAAGAAATGTAATTTTATTTAAAAAGGTTCTGCTACATTTTCTATTCAAAGAATACTTTTTTTAACCATGGTAACCGCATAAAATTCTAAGCAGCACAACTGGTTTCAAAATTTATCGTAATAAGAAATGTTTCTTGCATATTAGAATGATTTCTAGAATATGTGTAAAAAGCCAAAAATTCAGCTTGGCCACCACAGGTATACATTTTTAATCACAATACATTTAAAATATATTTAAAACAGAAAACCGTTATGGGAACACTTCAGAATGGGTCCAAAATAATGCATTAGTTAAGCATTAATTAATGGTTAATTTGTTCACAATTAAGCATTTGTTGATTAATCATTGATTTAATCATTAATTACTAGTGTGTTTTAACTAATGCATTATTTTTTGCAGTTATTTTGAATTATGATAACATTTTACAGTATTGTTGTTTTTGCAATCCTTGCGAATAAAAGACCTGACAAACTAACAGTATAATTTCTGAACACAAAAAGCTAATCGAAACCAAATTTTATCACAGTAAAGGACCGTGGTTAGGCACTGTGTGGCAAATTTCTGTCTACACCAGGAACGAGTGTAGTCACATCCCGCGAATCCATCTTTGAAAGCAGAAATGTGATATGTGACTCGTGCAAATGTGTAGATTTTTTTATTAGAGCAGCATTCATTTGACTGCTATTTGAAAGAAACAAAGAACGTCTGAAGGGTTCTTTCATTGGACTAGAGGAACATCTGGATGATCTCTGCGATTGCGTCTCCATTATTTCCTCTGTTTGAGAGCGGGACACTGACCCTCAGACTCAGGGCGGAGGGGACAGCTCTGTGGCAGACACTGAAGAGACGGCGCTCAGCAGGGGGTCAGGAGGTCACGCCAGCCCGTGAAAAGACTCTAGTGCTGTGGAACGCCCTCCACTGGTGTGAAAGACATACCAGGATACACATGGCCACACAGCTGAATGCTAAGAAGGCATGCGAGAGCATTTACAACAGAATCAAGTCAAGTCAGGAAACAGAGGTGAATACTGAAATGGAGACAAAGAGAGAGGCAGAGAAAGGCAATGCGTTTGATCAACGCTGTTGTGAAAGGATTGTAGAACTGAACATGACTTAGTGCAAACTATGTGCTCGCATATGCAACACAGAACATAAACAAACCCTTATTAAAATGTAAGCAAAGCCCCAAAATAAAATTCTGTCATTATTTACTCACCCACATGCTGCTATTTTTTAATAACCTCCACGCATATCTTTCCCATGAAACAATAGCAACCCCTTCAATAAGCTCTAAAAATGAGGGAGAAAAAAACCCACACACCATAAAAGTGACTGGTGCTGTATTCCAAATCCTCCAAATCCACATTATAGCTTTGCATGAGCTGGTCATTTCAGTGTTAATGAATCCACTATTGAGTCAGTGAGTTAAGCGAATCGTGTTCTTTTCAATAAACCTGCTGATCGGAGTTAAAAACTAACAAAAACTTATGCAAATCTATGTCTGCGGAAACTATCTTATGGCTTTAAGAATGCTTGGAGAAAGTGCACAAGTCATATAAACTGATGCTGCTTTTTGGTTTATCTGTCAATACAAACAAAGGGGAGATAAAGGGAACTATTGCATCCATTTACAACAAAAACTCCACAATACAAAACTCGCACAGAGCAATTCAATTCTCTGCTTCAACCACTTTATTAATGACATGCATTAAATTAAATAAGGCCCTAAAAATATCCAAGCTGGGCAGCTAAATGGCTCTGTTCTTTCATAATCCAGTGTTTCGTCACAGCAGCCCATCAGTTTGCGGATAATAATCCCAAAAATACTGCAGAGACCGAGGGAACACAGCTAGAATCGGGCCATACTACTCTTTAATCACACTCTGATACTGTCATCAGCTATGATTTCTGTGGCTTGCTAATCTCACAGAGAGACAATATAGAATTAGAGTTTGTGTTTGGGATGGAGGGGGTGGAAAAACCAATTAGGATCTCCCACAAGGAAGATGCTCCCAGATTGTGGCACAATTTTTGAGCGCACACATCTGTTTTGCAGTAAGGTGATGCCAGAGTGGAAGATTTAAAGTACTGTATGACTCTTACTGTAATTTGTTTTTGTTTTTTGAAGCGAGATTGAATGAAATTCATATTTAGGCCTCAAAAGATGGTGAACTCAAACCTGCATCACTTATATAAGCAACACAGCTCAACATGTCAAGATAATGTACAGTAACCTCTGCACCGCAGCAGCTCTGTTCGTGCTTCCTTTGCTCTGTTTTATTCTCATCTCTCTGATCCGTATGTAAATGACCTAGACAGTTTGACCTCTGGCCAGCCTTGGTCCGTCCCTGCTGCTTGACCTTTAACACGCTCACACAGCAGTCATGCACAAAGGGCTGCTTTCCTTACCAAACCAACATCAACGGGCGATCTGTCTTATCTGACATCATCTTACAGCCAGTTTACCAGAAGAAATTTCTCTCACGAAGTCTCATTCTCTCTCTTCAGACAGATTTGTGCTGTTTGGGGATGTTTCTAGTTTCTTTGAGGCAGCATATGTTGTTGTTGTCATTTATGATGGTGTTTAATAGGGCTGAAGATCGAATATAAATTGTGCTGCAGAAATACCACAGCATATATATTTGTGAATCTTTCTGATACTGATAAGCTGAGAAGAAGTACAAATTAATCTTAATATTCATGAGTTTAATGAGTTTGTTGTTTAATGAGGTGTTTAGTGTTTGTGTGAATGACACTGACCTTTTATATATATTCATATTTGAAAGCTGCTTGTGATGGACTTTGGTTCATCATGTAACTTTCTTGTCAACGCCTGCATTTGGAGGTTATGAGTGTATTTCAAAGGTACAGATTTTAGTAATTTAATAGGTTGGTATATTAACATTATAACAGTTAATATAATTACGGTATTTAACTGTAAATTTATCTTAAAACTGTAAAACCAAAAACATTACATAAAATACATTGCTTTACATGGGAACTGGGTCAGTATCTGGGCATGCTCAGATTCACAAACGCTTTAGAAGTGTGCATTGATTTTCTGACTAAAGCAATGAATTCATTAATATCAGTATTAGTCGACCATCTGACAGAGCAAGCGAGACGGAAGGGGGGGAGAGATCCTATTAGTTGATAACGTACCCGCAGACAGATCCGCTGAAGAACTTAATAAATCAAACGCACTGGTATTCAAAGCATTGCTCAACAGCAAAGCCAAGTTTAACTCCAATTCAGTTACATACATATTCAAAATTTAAACACACACACACACACCAGTACTTTTCTCAGCTTGATTTTAACCTGTTCTGTGAGAAATGAAAGACAAAAAATATATAAACATATCACTTATCAGTGAGGTCAAAACCAACAGTAAAAACAAGATTATTTTCCCTTTAATCCTGAGACATAATCTTAACCAAAACAAAAGCCAAAGCACAAGACGCATAAACACTGAGGAACAGAATCTAAAGGCATTCTTAGCTCAACAAAAGAAGCCTCTGGCCAGAAAACAATAGGGAAAAAAGGATAAGAGAAGCATGCAGGAAATGAAGGCTAAGAAGGATTTGAGATTTGTATTAAAATGCTAGATGCGTTTTACAAACATAAAAGGTAAGATGAGCACTAAAGAACAGGTCTGAACTAGATTGACATGAGTGTAAGGTTTGGAATGACATGAGGATGAGATCTTCATTACTGGGTGAACTACTGCTTTTAGTGTTGCCGCTCTCTAATGACAAAGTATTTATATTCATGTTTATTTCTCATTACAGCACCTTTTATATATATAAATGCTTTCTTCAAAGAGTCCTCCGGAATTTCTAAGCCTTCTTTAGACAAAGAGGAAACGAATAGGTTACTTCCGTAACCCATGTTCCCTGAGACACGGGAACGAGCAACTGTGTCTGCTAAGACGCTATGGGAAAAACTAATTTTTTCCCCCCTAACTGAAGCCTATTTAACACGCTGTGAAACTGCACAGCCATTGGTTGTGCAGCGTTCATTTTTTAAACCAATCAGCTGGCCGCCGTGCTGCGGCAACCATTGGCTGGCTCCTGCCGAAGCTAGCAGGAGGAGGGCGGGGCCGTCTACTGTATATATAGCGGCTGAACCGCCACAGGACTTCAGGTTACTTCGACTGAAGTGACGGGTACTTACAGTGCGGCATGGAACGCAGTACTCGTTCCCTGTCAACACTTCACTCGTACTGCGTCTGCTAAGACGCTATGGGAACAGTATCAACACGCCGCGCTGTAGGCGAAGAACGATAGCCAATGACAGCGAGCCCAGGCGAAAGCCGGGGTGTACAGTCACATAAGCATGCAGAGAACAATGCCCCTCATAATGTATTCATACCATGCTTAGCATTAAGGTGTGTAAGCCTGAGCTCGCGGCTTGGGCTTGTGACGACCAAGCACAGTGAGAGGCTTTATAAGAAAAAGGCTTGTCAAGAATTTACATAGAGAAGGGTTCGCGAGCTGCCAAACATGTAGGGCCCACAGACTGGGCTGTGAGTGACAGATTGAGCCCTCTGTCTGAGAGAGAAGGTGTCATCTCAGGGGAATGGGCTGCCGTCAGCATTGTGCGAAGGTCCGCAATCCACAGTTGGTTCTGCCAGAGGGGGGCGACCAGGAGGACTCTGAGACCTTCTGCCCCGACTCAGCTTTTGACCTGGGAGAGCAGCACGATTGGGGGAAAGCATAGAGGAGGAGGTTGGGCCAGTTCTGGGCCAGCGTGTCCATTTCCTTTGTAAAATGAGTTGGGCATCCGACAACATGCTGTGCCCTGGTTCAGTTTGCCGGGGGTGTGTGTTGCCCTTATCGACTGCAGGTTGTGCTGGGCCCATCTAAGGAGGCGCACAGCCAATCTGAATAGGCGCTTCGATGACAGACCCCCCTGACGATTTGTGTATGACACCACAGTCATACTGTCTGAATGAACCAGGACGTGAGTGTTCCCCAGTTGCTGCAGGAAAACATGATAAGCGTGCCATACTGCCAGCATTTTTAGGCAGTTGATGTGCAAGCTCCTTTCAACATCTGACCACAGGCTCGCGGCCGGTGAGCCCTCGTGCAGCGCTCCCCACATTATTTATGGAGGCGTCTGTCACTATCACTTTCCTTCTGCAAACACAGTGTGGAGTGTGGCTCTCGGCAGCCACTGGGTGCCTTCACATTAGCGGAGAGCTGCAATGCAGGCTTTGTCTAGTCTGAGCTGAACGCGTCCGTGACGCCAAGCTCGCGGTGGCACCCGTGCCTTCAACCAGTATTGCAGCGGCCATATTTGTAAGAGGCCGAGCCGTAACACTGATGAGGCTTTGGCTATTAGACTCATCATTCTATGAAAGACTTTCAGGGGATGAAGCGTTGCGATCCTGAAGGAGGTCCAACACGCTATGGTGGCGGCGCACTCTGTGAGATTGACGCTCTGATTTGCATTGAGTCTATTACAGTGCCCAGGAATGTATTTGTTAGCTGGGCATCAGCATGCTCTTAGCAAATTTTAACAAATTTTTAATCGTCAAAATCATTTAGAACTCTTCAGATTTAAGAGGGGAAAGTGCCACGTCCGCACACTTTGTAAAAGCTTGTGGGGCCAGGGAGAGACCAAAGGGCTGGAACGTATAATAAAATGCTGTCCCATTGAAGGCAAATCTGAAGAATGGCCTGTGTTGAGGGGTTATTTGTACATAAAAATGTACAGTAAACATCCAGTCTGTCGGCTGTATCTGTGAGAGAATGGCTTTCTGAGCATTCTGAACGGCCGTTTTATCAGGAGCACGATTCAGATGTCTCAGACCGCCATCTCGCTTGGGGACTAAAATGTACTGGCTGTAAAATCCCTTTTCTCTTTCTGCACGGGGGACAAAATGTGCCGCACCCCTTTAAGAGCAGTGCTTTCACTTCGGTCCACAGCACACGACTGTGAAGCTCGTAACTGAAGTGGTGACGATGCCGCTGAATGACGGCGGCCGCCCTCCAAACTGAAGGGTGTAACCATCTCTTTATAATCCCCATAACCCTATTTGAAACCCAGGGAATGGCTTGCCAGGCATTCTGCCGAAGGGAAGGGTTTATTATATTTAGCGCTTTATCTCTGTTTAGGGAGATGTTCTGTGTATGCTTTTGAGAAGAACTGCTCTTTTGTGAGTTTGTGTGTGCGCACTATCACAGCGCACTGCATGTACGCTTTTACGGACCCAGTGTTTGCAGCTATTATATTATGTGTCATACCTGGAGCATTGCGAGGTAGAGGACAGAAATGGAGCAGCTTACGGGGTGTTCAGGCCGTGGCTAGACGTTTTCCACCGTCTTCGCGTTCAGAGGACGGCGCTGTAGGCGGCAGGTCCGGCGCTATCTAGGGCTAGGGTCCCTGCCTCTTCAGGAATGAAGCACACATGAAACACACACTGAGGCGGCGGATTGTGTCTGCATAATTCACTCATACATACTCAATCTCAACCACGAATATAGCCCCCACCTTGGAGGGAAGAACATGAGAGCCTGAGAGAGTCAGTGAGCGCACGCGGCTAGACTGTGAAGCAGCCTTATAAGGATCGAGCAGCTCGGCAATGAGGTGCACTAATCCTCACATGAAACACACACATTAAGGAGGCAGACTGTGTCGGCATATTTTACTGAAACATACTCAATCACAACCGTGTATACATTTCCCGCCTTGAAGGGGAGAACATGAGGCGTGAGAGAGTCAGCAAGCGTGTGGTGCATCGAGATATTGTATTGAACCAAATCGATGACTTCAAACCGAAGTGTGAGACCAGTGTAGGTTCACACCCCTAATAGACGGCCCCGCCCCTCTCGTGCTAACTTTGGCAGGAGCCAGCCATTGGTTGCCGCAGCATGGCGGCCAGCCGATTGGTTTAAAAAATTACCACTGCACAACCAATAGCTGTAAAGTTTCACTGCGTGTTAAATAGGCTTCAGTTAGGGGGAAAAAAGGAGTTTTTTTCCATAGCGTCTTAGCAGACGCAGTTACGAGTGAAGTGTCGACAGGGAACATTGCACACATACAGTACATCCCATACATAAATGACCTATGTGCATATGCAAACACTTCTTTCCTAGAGCAGCTGGGCTGCTGCAGCCTCTCTGTTAGCTGAGGTTGAATTTAAAACTAGCATTTGTCAGGATTAGAACTCTAATCCCTCTCTGGATGCTGGAGAGGAAGAAACAGAGCGATTCAGCCCTGAACAAAACTTTGGGTGACCCATGAATCGTGGCCTTCTGCGTCTGCATCTTAATTGTGTCTGAGAGACTGTTAAAGCTGGGTAATATATCAGATATTTACAATAGATTTTCACTAATTTGCTAAGCATACAACAAAGCAATGTTTTAAAATATGTTGAATTATCCAGATCTCTCCATCTCATTTGCAAATATGTAGTGTATGTTTAAACCAATACTAGTGACTACCTCACTTGCAAAAACAGCATTAGATTCAAAGGTTTCATTTATTTTTGTGACTTGCTTCAATTTGTTGGTTGCAATTACCTGATTGTGGCATCACACAAAAATCCATTTCCATGCATTAAAAAGAAAAACCCACACTGTAAAAAATAATTCTGCAAAATTACAGAAAAAAAATATTGGTAGCTGGACATTATGTAGTTAATGTATATTAATATTCATTATAATGTTGATTATTAGGTTGGAGATATTTTTTTTAGTGCATGTACATTAAATTAATTAAATATTCTTACACCTAGTGGTAAACATGTCTTTACTATTTATTTAATTAATTTTTTAATTCTTCTATTTTGAATCTACTTTTCACTCTTTGGTCAGTTTCTCTGACTGAACTAAAATATAGAATTATAATATAGAATTCAGATACTTTACTGTTCAAAGTCAGTAAGATTAAGACATGTATTCAAAATTCAATTTTAGATAAATGCTGCTCTTTTCTGTTTAGCTAAGGCTCCTAAAAAATATTAAGGTTTTCACAAAAATATTAAAACTGTTTTTACTGCATATTGGTCAAATAAATGCAGCATTTGTGGGCTTAAGAAAAAAAAAGGATCATCTTACTGATCACAAATTTTTTGAACCAGTTACAACCCCAACATACAAATTATCCTGTAGAGAAAGCAGACTGTATACAGTCTCATTCACCCCCTTAAAATCCATGACCTCCCCCGCAGAAGTCTTTTAAAACAAAACCGGCGCGACACCAATCTACAAACATTATGGTGCAGCTGTACGATTTCTGTAGGGAAGCATTATGCCGGGTTAAACTTTCTGTCTTTACTCGCTACTGTAAAGTGAGAATGTCTCTTACCCCAGGGCAGAGATGTGCTCGCCCACTTCCACACTTTGGACAGCTCCTCCTCGGAGCTCGGGGGTGGTCCTCTCTGCTCGGCGCTAAAAGGACAGTGCAGCCAAAAGCCCCAAAGCACCTCTGCGGGGCTCTCATGAATCAAACATGCTCTTCTGTCCGGTTCTGTCTGAGCGCAGGGGTCAGCGAGAAGCATTAATACTCCCAGACTGCAGGCTGCCAGTCCTACCCTGCCCTGACCTGACCTTCTTTCCCTCTGCCCCCAGGAAGAAGCCAGAGTCTAGCAGCACAGCCAGGAAACCCTGAATCAGCCCACCTTCACCCCAGTCACATCGCATTACATTCACATATACGCGCGCATAACAAGAGAGATGGATCGAGAGAGAAAGAGGCACAGAAACCCACTGAGATAAGGGAAACCGAGAATGAGAAATGGAAAGCAAAGGGGGGAGGATGGGGATTAAGGGAAAAATAGAAAGAAAGACAAAATACGCCTTAGTCCAGGGCTGAAGGCTCCAGTGAAAATCAATTTGTATACACAATCCTTCATGAAAGCCACCCATCTTCATCCACCAGGCGAGAGGCTGAAATATGTGACTGTCTGCCCGTGTAAATTAGCTGCTCCAGCCCATTGTGTGGCAAAGCATGACGAGGCCGGACAGTGCACTAACTCAAGCGGGAGAAGAGCTCGGTGCTGCCAAGCGCGCACATACACACGTGCGCCTACACCGACACAGCAATCCATAAATCACAGGCAGGGGAAATGAATGGCTGGTCGTTGGTGCAGGACACACCAGCTGGCTGGGCCGCCCGGGGTACCGGCGAGCAGGGCGGCCGAGCGGCATTCTGCGTAGGTAGGGATGAAGAAAAACGAGGTCCTTCGTCTCTTTTCCTCCGCTGCCTTTCTCTCCTGGGCTGGCCGTTCGCACACAACGAGACGTATCGTGTGAAGAATTGACTGCCTTGCAGGTAGGAGGAAATTCTGCCATGTTGCAGGCGGAAACTAGAAGGTAGGCACACATGAAAAGAGGTTCTACACACAAAGAGCTTAAAATAACTCAGCTGGAGGTAGCTTTGCTCAAATGTGGCACTGTTGTAAACCATTGCGAGCTGAGAGCATTCATCATAGGCACGATCGCAATTTGAATGCTGTTCCGAACGGTAAGCAACAAGAGGATGCTTAAAAGTGCATTTCAGATAAAAATGTAACCTTGTGCCAAACTGGACCTAAGTTTCTTCTGTGGGATATATTTGGAAGAATGCTGGCACCAAATACCACTAAACCACACGGATACATTAGGTCAAAAAAAAATCCCTCATGACCTTTGTTTATCTTCAGAACAACAATAACTTCTGATAAAATCCAAGAGCTTTCTGATTCACCATAGACAGCAACACAACTGACATGTTCAAGGCCCAGAAAGGTAGTAAGGACATTGTTAAAATAGTCCATGTAACATCAGGGGTTCAAGCTTTATTTTATGAAGCTATGAGAATATTTTGTGCACAATTCAACGATGTATTCAATTTCTTACTAATCTAATAAGCTACGTATTTGTTCTGCTAATTAAAGTTCACACGCTTTGTTCAGCAACTTACAGTCAAAACTAAAATTATTCAGACACCAGATACATTTTTTGATATATTTTTTTTTTTAAATCGCGAGTGCAGGACACTACAGTTCATTAATGCAAACGAGAATAGCAAAATGAACTGAACCGGGACATATTGTATTATAACCAAAAATTCTTCCTACAGTGAGTAACCAGTAAAATCTGGGATAAAAAAAAACATTCAGGCACTTTGACCTGATCGGGTGTTTTTTTTCTTTAATTGCTAATGCAACCATTTTAGACCTAAATCGGTATTATCTAATTGTGTACTTAAATGTAAAAATTTTACTACATTTTTTATGAGACTCTATAAAAACATTGGCTCACCAACGGAGTTTTACCTTAATGCAACTGGGAAGAAATTATCATCATTGAGTGCAATTTTTCTGTTCCGTATGATTGTCTCTGCTCACATATGGAGATATTATACAAATGATGCCTAAACATTCATCATGTTCGTGATATGATATATTATGCACTGATGCAATACACATTTTCCCCTCCAGAATTTGGCAGCAAGAAAACAGATTTCTTGTCAAAATAGAATATTTTACCGGTATTACATCTTATTAATGACCAGATTTTCAAAACCTATGGCCAATTATGCAGCCCACCAATAATGCTAGTGCCTCCAGACATAGGACTATTAGAAAATTGCAGCTCATGTCAAACGGTCTGTTATGAGATTCAGTTATTGGCCTTAAAGGGAAGGTTCACCCAAAAATAAAAAAAAATCTATCATCAATTTCTCACCCTAATATAATTTCAAGGCTTTACACATTTCTTTATTCTGTGGAACAAAAGAAGAGACTTGATGTTCTTGGGACACCTAAGCTCATCAAAAATATGCTTTTTTGTGTTCTGCAGAAGAAATAAGACACTGGGCATAACAAGGAGTAAATGATGACAGAATTTGATTTTTGGCTGTCTATGCTGACAGACAGTGATGCTAAAAGTTTGGAAAGGGGCCTATGGCCGGAGCTGAAAAGAAACATTGAGAGGCTCTACTCTAATGGATTCATCAGCGTAATGACT
This sequence comes from Enteromius fasciolatus, assembly GCA_032361145.1. Lineage (NCBI taxonomy): Eukaryota > Metazoa > Chordata > Actinopteri > Cypriniformes > Cyprinidae > Enteromius > Enteromius fasciolatus. Next base: position 1,957,475 of record JAUMHR010000049.1, on the reverse strand, counting down.
CACTTTGAACCGCCATGAGATTCAATCTCACAATCAGATGTAATTAAAGGACAATATGTTGATGAAAGCTCTTTTTGATGAGGATTTTGCAGAATTGTACACGGAGCACTTTCCTGCTGACCAAGCTCTTTATGCAAACACAGGTGGGCGTCTGAACTAACAAGCATCTTGAACAAAAGCGTACCAAACTAAAACAGAAGAAAAGTGTGAAAAGTGCCAAATGATACAGAACTATCAGCCCAGAGAGCAAGGAAATAATGACTGCGAGACAGAGGTTCTGAGTAATACAAACGAACAAAATGTACTTATTTTGTGTTTATTTTATAGAACAACTTGTAAATACACTTCACCAGAGCTGTTAATAATGAAACAGTATAAATATAGACCAGTGTTGTGCAAGGCGTGTGTCATTGGCATCCAGTCTTTTACATTTTATCATTATACTGATATTTCAGCAGCTAGTGAACCTGAAATCTTGCACATTTAAAGAAAATAGCTTATTTCAGTGCTGCAGAATACAGTCTGGTAAGGTGCATTTAGTGTGTTAATATATAAAACTAATAACACAATAATTTATAAAAAATTGACAATAAATGGCTGATTTCATAAATCAATATCCAACATTGATAAAAAAAAAAAAGATAACAATAGTAAACACACCAGTTCTAAGGTTTTTTTTATGCATCACAACATTACAATGTACTGTAAAAATAAATAGATGACTAGATGTCGCTGAAGATGTTTTAAAGCAGATCACAATTTAGGATTAATTATAATCTGCTCATCGCTCCACTGAAGAAAGGGGCGGGCTCAGCAGAGCTCATTAGCATTTAAAGCAACATGGACTAGAACGGCTTGATGAAAACGGAGCTGATCTTGACAGGGTAAAAAAGGTGTTTTTTACATTACCATTAAGAAATGTTATAAAAGTATGTTATAGACTTTTCATCAAGATTCTAAAGAATCATACCAACTTGCTTCAAATGGGCATCCAATGACCCCTTCAAACTTAATTAACACTTGAATTGAATTATACAATACGGTATATCATGAACTATAATGACCTGTATTTTTAATAATTAACATTAACAAAAATTAATAATAATATAGTGCAAATAGTGTATTGCATATTGTCATCAAATGTTAATGCATTACCTATTTAAACTTTACTATGAAGTGTTACCAATTAAATATACATTTACTATGTGTAGCATGGACGCTGCAGTGACCGTATGTCATTTAAAAAGTTACCAAGGCATATTGCACTCCACATTTTCACTATGGGAATAGCTACAATATTTTTTCAGCGCTGTTGTGTTCTAGTCAGCCAGAAGGGCTGTAATGCCATCTATAATATTGTCTGGGGAAAGCCGTGAAGCTTCAGTTGACAAAAACCACAAAACTGCGGTGGAGAAAAGGGGAAGCAAATGTCATTGGCTGTGTGAGTGACTGCAGAGGGGCCGGTCCCGCTGACAGACAGGGGCAATTATCTGTTCTCCCCCCAACAGTTTTAACCTAATTTCTCAGCGACCAGAGACCCTCAACACAGTCTATCAGCAGCGAGGGAAAAAAGGATTATCTTCCGCTTTCTGCTCTCCCTTTGGAGAATGACTTTCTGCTGTCATTTCTTTGTGATGGATGAAAGGCAGAGAGAGGGAAAGTAAGAGAGAGAAGGCAGATCCAGCGTGCTTAAGACACCCCTAACCCCCTAGGCTTCTCATTTTTCTTTAGCGCGTCCCAATTCATCCCTTTTACCGCACTCGTCTATCCATCTCTACCCTTCACGTGACCCCGGAGGTCTCCAGGTGTGCAGAGATACACCTGCAGCCGGCTGCTGCCCAAGGACCAGATGACATCACAGGCTTGGCGTCTGCTTTGACAGGGTGTCTGATTCAATCATCACATCTGGCAGAGTCCGAGCGCTGAGAGAGCCAGTCAACCCTCCACCCTTAACCCGAGCATGCAGCCAGATTCACGGTACATACACAGTACAGAGGAACAGCAGAAGATGCGTTAATGCTGCAGCTTTCGACAGAAAACAAGCAATCCTGCAGGACGGCAGGTCTGAAAAGAGCCAGCTTGATTCCGTTAATAACGGCAGCTTTCCGTAAAAAAACCTGCTTTTTCCCATCACCTCGCCAGCCTGTTAGCCAGCAGCTTCCAATCGTTGTAATTTAGCACACTCGGCTCTCTGCAGCTGTTGCCATCGCCCCCGCCTTACAAACGCAATAATGCTCTGATGCAAATGTGCCGCGGCGCACAACTCTGATTCTAAACATCATCTACAATGCTTCAAACTAAACAGTCTGGGATGAAAGTGTTGTTTGCTCCAACAAAAAAGTCTTTTTTGAAAAGTTGAATTTTTGAAAATGACCTTTCATGCAGCGTGCAACACAGCTCTAAGTGAATGAAAACATCCTGCAGAGTTTTACATCTAAAAGTGCACCGTATATAGTTATTGTCTTTAAAAAGAAAGAGTCGACTCTGAATCATTGAAATGAGTCGACATTAAACATTAGTGGTTTGGAAAAATGTATCCATAAGTGAATCATTTCAATAAGGTAAAAATAAATGCATATTATAAGAAAATGAAATATTTTTTGACCTTGCATGCATGTCAGCCTGTTGTTGGGGACTCCCAAAACCAAAATATGGTCCTTTCATTACCTTTCATGTACCTTACATCAAGTGTTTAGGCTAGTTATAAAAATTCACACTAAGAGTGTGACAAAGTGGTTAGGAGATATTCATTTTCACAATCAGAGATGGTGATTTGAGAGAAAGTGAAAAGAGTTTAAATTTATGTAAACAAGCAGTGATTGCGAAGTGAAACGATGAAGTGTTGTTACTGTGCACTGAATGTTTTGTGCTAATTTAAAGCTAAATAATAGAAAACAATATTAGATGAAAATTGTAACTTGAAAAATATGAAAATTCAACTCACCTCACTGAAATCAGTGTTTAAGCTGTACTACATTTACTGAAATAGAAAGAAAAATAAGGCTATATAAAACACGAACATATTGACAAGCATAACAAAAATTACATAAAACAGCTAATTCATTAATGAGTAGTAATAAAATAAGTTATAAAAATGCTAATTTTCTCAAGTCATGAAAAAGTTGTTGAGGAGAATTTTCACATGTAGTAACATTTTAAAACATTTAGAACTAGAAAACATTCAATGAACAATTGAGGATAAACCTTGTGGTAATATATATGGTAATATATATATTAAAATAAACATAAGTCATTTAGTCCAAGTAAAGCAGTTTGCAAATGGACAGATAAAGCCATGTACATTTGC
>JAUMHR010000049.1:1915199-1929582 GCA_032361145.1 Enteromius fasciolatus | reverse complement strand
TTTTTGACCTTGCATACACATAAACCTGCTTTAAGACACTCATAAAACAATATTAGCCAGCTTTAAAATGGCATAATAGGGGCACTTTAATATATTACTTTAATTTTCAGATCAAACTGTTATGCTGACAGATACATTTTTTTCTGAAAAAACGTAATTCATAAATAAACATTATTATATAATTCAAATAAATGCAAAATTATCACCCGTGGATCATACAGCACTTACGTGATGAGATGTCTGGAGCAGTCACAGAAGAGCATCAGCATGGCCAGAAGCTGTTTGGACTCCTCCGTGTCATTACTGAGACACTCCAGGAAGAGTCGGAGTCCCCCCTGAGGGCCGAGCTCACAGATAAACGCCCACAGCTTAGGCAGCAGCTCATCCAGATAAGTCAGCCCTGGCGCAAGAGTTTGATTTGAATCGGAAAATCAAGATCAACAAGAATATTAAACAAATTTATGACAAACAATAATTCAAGAACCAAGAATGTTTTGGGGCCTAACCTATAAGCAACTAATATCCTGCAAAAACATCTGATACAAGTATAAAGGTCATTGCACACTGCATTTTTGTATGCCTTCTTTCATATTCATTATCCTTTCCTATCAAAACGTTTGCTACAGATGCAAAATAAATAGAACAAAATCAATTTTTTAAGACAGACGGAAGTTTCAGAGGCAGTGACACAACATGAGGTCGCATTTTATTTTTTAACGTGTAGATTTCGGTCTCTGTGGGCAAACAAACCTTTTTTTTCAGGGTCTGAATAAAAGATTAGTGAAGTGTTTGCTTATGTAAATATGCATTCGTAAATGTATAAACACAAACAGCATAGACTACAAAAAATGGTTTCATGCGAAAAGCAAGTACCTGTGAGGATCTGCAGGCGTATCTGCGTGAGTGTTGTGAGGGCCGTCTGATACAGCACACAAATACTGCACACCTTCTGGACCTCAGCGGAGTCTACACGCTTCCCTCCGACCGGTTTCAGGATGTTCCGCACAGATGCAGACTTCTGGAACGCTCGCTTGAACAGATCTACACATGCAAACATTTTCAGGATTAAGACAGACCTCATGACTTTGCATCCTTGGTTTAACCAGGGGAAAGAGTTACTCAGGGACAGCAGCGTGGCACTCTTTAGACCAAAAACAAGACAGAAACTACTGCATTAATTTTTTTTTAAATGAAATTTAAAATAATCGTTTTATTACTATGTTTATGGAATCAATTAAAATATGAAGTAATAGCACTGACTTTTTATCAGTCTTATTTAAAATAACATTAAGACATCTTGTGATTCCTTGGAAGTGTACAGAGGTCCCCTAGTTGGTCCTGGCCTATGTGAATGATAGTTAAGCGTTAAGCATTAGTTTAAAAAGTGAAGTTTTTTTGTTTGTTTTTTTACAAATGGGCTTCTGATGACCATTAGAGACAGAGTCTGTGTGCAGCCATCTACCAAATTACATTTGTTCTATGCATCCTGTAACAACAGAAATGTTTAGTAACTGCTTTAAAAATAGGCGTTTCTCACTTTTGACAGGCAGATTATTCTGTAATGAGCTCGGCTGAGGAAGGGGAGGTGGAGTAGGATCTTGAGTTTCTAGTTTTTTGCTGAGAACATCACAGAAGAGAGTGCAGATCACTGGAACTCCCCACAGACACTGCAACTGCTTTGTTACCAACGGCATAGACTCATTCAGCCTGAAGAGACCACAGAGACAGAAAGAAGAAAACAAGGCAGTGAAAGAGAAAGAAAGCTTAATAGGATGACACAACAGAGAAATCCAGAAAGTATAATCAATTGCTGTATTTTGCCAACATAACATTGACATACCCATAGTCAACAGTCTGGGAGAACCAGCCCAACACTGGGTGCCAGTGTGTGAGATTGGATTTCTTCTGAGACACATATCTCTGACAGTATGACAACATATCTGTCAGATCCTTGACAAAGTGACCCGCTTCCTGCTCTAGAACTTTTACATTAAAGTATCCCAGCTGAATGAGGTTACCTGGAAACAAAACACAGAGAGACGATGAGATAAATGCTCGAGAAATGATCAACTAAGAATAAAACCGGCCCAGCAGTGTAACTACATCCTAAGAATTGATCCCATTGAAGAGTCCACCATTGTTCTTCGAATCGAATACACACTTTAAAAAAACACAAGCTTACCCAGTAAGCACAGAGTGTGGCTTCCCTCCAGACAAACACAGATATCCAAGCACTGCTCCTCTCGACTTAAAAACAAGATAAACTTGCGGAAAAGGTCATGAGTTTGGATGGTGACCATACACTGAAAAGAGCACAAATTCAGGCGGGTGAAATCATATTCTCAAATCAATCAAATGAGGTGTTATTATCTGCATGTGTCATTTTCTTACATCTGGAGTGAGAGTGTTCAGGTGCGAGATAAATGCTGGAACGGACATGATGTGGAGAAGGAAAGACCTCAGCAGGTTGTCTGAGAAATGTGCAGCGATAACAGGCCTGAAACACGCCAGAATCAAAAGCTCATCACATTATCGGTCACTTCACAGAAATAGAGCAGCTACTGATGTAATCAGACTGCGAGATGTCTCAGAGAGCAAAGCCAGTTCTCATGGCAACCGACCTGAGTGACAGCGTAAAAATGGCGGTGAGGGTTCCTTTGGAAAGGGAAGGTCTGGATCTTGCCAATCCATTTGTAAGAAGAATCTGCAAACAGCAAAGACGTTGCACCAAAAATGTCCCAATATGTATATCTGGTAAAACTTTACAATAAGGTGTCATTTGTTAGCATTAGTTACGGTATTAACTAACACGAACAAACAATGATCACTTATTTTATTACACTGTTTATTCTTTGTTAAGGTTAGTTAATAAAAATGCAGTCATTCACTGTTAGTTCACAGTGCATTAACTAATGATAACAAACACAGTTTGTGATTTTAGTAATGCATTAGGAAATGCAGAAATTAACTAAGATTAATAAATGCTGAAGAAGTATTGTTCTTTCTTACCGAAAATGCATTTTGTTTTCACAAAAACAGTACGTTAGCATTGATAATAGTAGAAATGTGTCTTAAGAATAACAGTAAGAAATGTTTACTACTATTTTACATTTTAAATCACACTAAAGCATCATTTATTTTATGCTTTTCATTTAACAAAACACACCCTTTTTAGGTTTTTGAGGAAAGTTACAGTGTCGTCAGCATACTAAAATGTTTTCAAATGATATACTAGCAGCCTGTGACAAGGTTCTGATTGGATAAGCAGTACCTGAAGAACAGAGTAGAAGCCCTTCTGATTGAGATGTCCCATGATGTTCTCACAAATTCTGTTTAAAGCAGGCTTGAGGGCCTCACCTTAAGAAAATAGAGAGGAACTTTTATTAGGAGTCTATGTATTTTATCCTGTAAATCACCTCAGCAGCTCTGACACGAACCCTTCCCTCTGATGATTTTCCATGTCGATGTGTCTGTGAAGGTTATCAGCATTGTCAGGTACAGCGTCACCAATTTATTATCTTGCAGTATGTCAGGCTGCAAAGAGAAACAGAAAGCAGGAAATAAGCTTTCTTCAAGAAGCACTTCCTGACCTGTGTGTACAGATAACTGAAAAACCTGCATTTAAAAAAGATATTAAACAAACAGATCACATGCGTACCAAGATCACAAGGAAATACCTTCAGTTTTTTCAGAAATTCACAAGAGACCCAGAGCACATCTTTGATCTGCTTCAGCCAGGGGATGGTGAGATCTTTTGAAAGGGCCAGGGATACATACCATGCCTAGAACAATAATAGCTTGTCACAACAGAACTGTTACAATGTACAATATGATCACATATGTTTCAGTCATTGCTTGGTCAAAAACCTACTTTAGGTTCATTCTCCACATCCATGCTACTTAGTATGATTCTACACAGTTTCTCAAACCTCTGTGTAAGAGAAAAAAACAATGTCATCAATAATAATACACAATATATTTAAAAAACCTAAATAAATCCTCTTAACATTAAGTGTTGCTCACCAACTTATCCTCCTTGCTTAATACAAATAATAATTTTCTAGCAATTTTGAAGATGGACAATGCATTTCTTTTTGTTGAACCTGCATCGCTGACTGCAATGAAGTCATCAACCTCAGTCCTGAAACAGAAAATGTGAAAAAGTGATAAATCTGTGTCAGGGTACATCATATGCTGACAGTACATTTTCAAGCAGCAGCTACTATGGATACCCTAAAATTAAAAGTAAAAGTAAAAAATATATACTTTTATTAGCTAACTTTAACAAAGATAAATAAATAATGTAATAAATGTACTGTTCGTTGTTTGTTCATGTTATTTAACACATTAACTAATGTTAACAAATGACATCTTATTGTAAAGTGTTAAAATGAAACTGAAAATGTAAAAAAAACTAATAGTACTAAATTAACATCGGCTCAAACTAAACATTGGCTTTTTTCTTTATAAATAGAGTTTACTTTATTCAAGATGTCAATGTGCAAACTATTTAAAAGTATTTGAACACAATTAGCACTTGATTTTTACTTTGTTTCAGTCCTAATATGTCATTTTTTTCATCTTCAGCCAACAAAGTCGGCAAAGACATTAGACTGAATGGTTTTACTATTGAAAAGAATGGTTGAGTCCTAACCTTATTTCTCTTTGCAGTTTGCAACGGCAGATAAATCTTCTGACCAGAGCCTGGATTTGTGTGGCAGCTCTCTCTTTTTCTTTATAACCTTTCCTTTCCTCCCGTGCTACCCTGGCTTTATCCAGGAACTGGGATTTGGAGGTTTGGGTAGCGGTGAACATGATTTGACTCCAAACTGTTGGTTAAATATTATAAAAAGCATCATAGCATTTTAGCAGAAACTAAAATCTACATCACACCAGAGAGCAAACCCAAAGAGCCTATGCATGCAAGTACAAACAACCTGGATTAAAAATTACTTTCAAACAATAATTAAGTAAATGAATGCATGTCATTTACAATTTCAAATCTAACTTACATCAACACACACACACAAATTACCTTGCCCTAATGTAGTGACTTGGTAATACTTCTTCTTCCACAGGTCACATGAATACTATCACATATTCACATTTTTTGTTCTGGAGGTCCATTGGACTCTACAAAACAGAAGAGTAATTTTCTTTGAGACATTTTATTAATGTAAGAAAATGCATAGCACTTCTTTTAAACAGCTCAAACGATCCATTGATTTAGGAACATTAGTAAAACGTTGAAGTATTAAAATAAATAGAAGGAATATTTTACTTTGCTTTTTAAAATAAAAGACAGCTTTAGACACATCAACAGATTACATAGTAGAACGTTGAATCTAGACCGAGAGATTCTGGCAGCTATAACCAGAAAACAAGCCAGACCAAAACAAGGCAGAGCCTTTATATCATCAGCTCAGAAAGGAGGTGACACTTTGATTGCACAACAGGATGAGCACTCAACAGAAACAAAATTAAGATTTAACAACTGGTTCAAATATATAGAAAACTTAAAATAAAAACAGTGATCTCTGAATTGCACCTAGTACCCACAGAGACAATAACATTCACACTAGCTATCCTGCTAGCAAATACCATACACAGTTGCAGCATTCAGCGAGCTGGCAACGCTTGTGAAATGTTGTCACTTGATGAATGTGTTTCAAATGAAAAGCAAATAGAGTCTTTAGGGTTTTCTCGAAGGTTCCGGTTACCTGAGCGTTTGAGAATAAACGGAAAACTGATGTAAACAAAAGACCGTCCCAGACACCGCAGCTCTAATCCATGAACGGTGTAACCTCCTAATCATTCCGGAGGAAAATTTACTTTAGGACAATCCGCATTCACACAAGAAATATGGCTCGTACTTTTAATTTGCCTTAGTCCATTAATATCGTTTAATCGTTAATGCCATATTACACTTAACTATTTTAAACGTGTTTATTTGATGTTTGAAACGGCAGGGAGCTGGTTTTTTGTGACAAGCGGAACTATTTGTAAAACAGATTATCTTCCGATAAATGTAAACATATATTGGGGACATGCAATAAACAACTTTTTTGTTTTATTGCATAAACAAGAACAGAGGTTTTGAAGGTCAAAATATAGTTGCTAATTATTTGCTAAATTTGGCTTAAATTATTGTTTTGTTATTAGTTGTGATATGTTGTTTTAAAGATATTTGGAGATAACGTTACACTACATACTAAACATATGTATGACATTGAAAAATATTTCATTATGGGATTATTTAAAAAGTGCATCTACACTGATGTCAACACTACTGATGGAAGTTACCAATACTGGAAATCGTATCAGACACAAAGTTCGTTGTTTTTAATATTTATTAAACATAGAACACCCAACACTCACAAATTAGCGAATATTTACAATCACAGGAAGTGACAAAATTAAATGACAGGACATTGGACAGGTGGAGTTACTTCCCATATACTGTAATAAAAAGCGCGTTCGTGTATTTGCTCAAAACAGCCAATAAGCGCGTGACCTGAAACCTCGTGCACGGCTCTGAGTTGCGACCGGAAGTGATCTAATTCCTGTTCCAAGAGGCCCGAAAGACTCGGGGAATTTCTATGGTAAATAATGACATTTGTCTGATGTTTCATCTAATTTGTATGCTTCTGTTGGTGTATATTTTAATTATAATTTACTAGGGCGTATAATTAGCTTTTTTAACAGTAGGTTCGTGTTTATTTCCTTTAAGAAATTAAGAAAACAAGATGGTGTGTTAGTTTAGCACATTAGCTCCTCTATTAGCTCGCATTCAGTTATGAATATTGTATATACGCAAGACAAATACGTGCATGAACGAAATTAGCGTTTAAGAAGTGTTTAAGAAGAAATTAGTGTTTAAGAAAAAACCGAGCAGGTTTTGACATGACGTCATTAAACCAGTCTCATTGTGCTGTGAACGAGTTTCTCATTGAAGGAGAGATGGGTTATCATCACGATTTAACGTTTTACAGTCTATCAGTTTAATATGTTACATTCAATAGAACTTTTTAAAAATCTTTGATATTCAGAATAAACTTTTTTTTATTCATAATTTAAAGAAATGTTATAATACTCAAAATTAAAGGGCAGTGTGTGTGTATTTACAATATAGATGCATACACTTAATTCCATAAGAAATGTCAAGTCGATATTTATTGTTGCAAATGTCTTGTTTCGCTGGACCACAGTGCTACATACTAGTTAAATATAAATACAATAAAACATTCAAAAACAACAACTATAAAACGAGGCAACAGTTAACTATCTATAAATGGGCCTATACTATAAATAGTTGTTTAAACATAAACGTAATCTGAGATTGTACAAGAACCTTTACATAAATACATAAATTGAAATTGTGCAGAAGAGATATTTTTGGGGTAAACATATTGTCATATTGAGTTTTTGTAGCATGGAGAGTTTATAAAAATTTGTTGACATACAGATGTACAATAATAGAGTGTTATTTTATACAGTATATATAAGTCCAACATTTTTTTTATCCTTTTTTTTACCTGATTTACAGGAAGAGATGTCAGGAGATAGTGTGGTGAGCTCGGCTGTGCCGGCAGCTACAACACGGACCACCTCCTTCAAGGGGTCCAGTCCCAGTTCCAAATACGTGAAGCTGAATGTCGGGGGAGCTCTGTACTACACCACCATGCAGACCCTGACCAAGCAGGACACCATGCTGAAGGCCATGTTCAGTGGCCGTATGGAGGTTCTTACTGATAGTGAAGGTAGATGGACTTTAATAGCTACTGCAGAAGAGTTCATGTAATATTTTGAACCGTATCGATACAAATGTATGCTTCTGCAGTACCCAAGTCACACTTGTCCATCTCTGGTCTTTCTCCAGGCTGGATTTTGATTGACAGGTGCGGAAAGCACTTTGGAACCATCCTGAACTACCTGAGAGATGGAGTTGTCCCGTTACCTGAGAGCCGGAGGGAGACTGAGGAGTTACTGGCAGAGGCAAAGTATTACCTGGTGCAGGGCTTGGTGGATGAGTGTCAGGCGGCATTACAAGTACGGTACAGCACATTTAAAGGGATAGTTTGTGCCAAAATTAAAATTTTGTAATTTATTTATATTAGAGACATTTATGTTCATGTACAAAATGCAAATGAATTTTTTTTTAATTAATGAATTTTTTTGAACACCAAGTGATTAATGTTTCCATTTATTAGAGGTGTATCAGATGATGATTCACTGTGTCGATTCAATGCGTAAATGAAAATATACATTTATAAAATCGAAATACAGATCTATCTATCTTTGTCTATTTATAAAAATATATAAACTTATCATAGGGCAGTCAAGTTTTGTCAACATATCAAATTATATATATATATATATATATATATATATTACATATTATTTACAAAAAGAAAGTCTATTTTTATTGTGGATGTACCAACTACAGGATTTTCCGAGAATTCATGGATGCATTTGTGTGTTAATGAAAATATAAATGGTTGTGTAAATTAGGCATGTATACGCCTAAATATTATGGCATAGTATCAGAAGACATGGAGTATTACAGAAGACACCCAATTCTTTTAGAACTTTTTGCATCATAATTTTGCTGTAAATGACCAAGAGAAGTCTCTCGGGTTTCATTAAACCAATCTTAATTTGTGTTTTTTAAGCAGAACGAAAATCTTATTTTGAAAATACAAGAGGGGGAGTAAACAATGATTGCATTTCTTCCTTTTAAAAAGCATATATGTTCCAGTATTAAATATATTAATTTTTTATTTATACTTAAATTCTACATTTGTGGTTTACCAATGTTTTCAGAACAAAGATGCGTATGAACCATTCTGCAAAGTTCCATTGGTGACGTCATCGAAGGAGGAACAGAGGCTCATTGCAACTGCAAATAAAGTACAAATGTGTTATCAGTCTTAAAGGAATATTCTTTATTTTCACCGAGAACAGACTCTTGACTCGTCTTTCTGTGTAATTGCAGCCTACAGTGAAACTGCTGTACAACAGGAGCAACAATAAATATTCATATACAAGGTAAAGACTTTTAATTACTTATAAAGGAGTACTTGAGAAGCTTACTGTTGAGCTTGTACCTGATCAGATTGCTCTTTCTCTTTGTAGTAACTCTGATGACAACATGTTGAAGAACATTGAGCTGTTTGACAAGCTGTCTCTGAGGTTCAATGGCCGAGTGCTTTTCATCAAGGATGTGATCGGTGATGAGATTTGTTGCTGGTCCTTTTACGGCCAGGGCAGGAAGATTGCAGAGGTGTGCTGCACGTCAATAGTCTACGCCACTGAGAAGAAGCAGACAAAGGTAAAATGTTATCCGCCTGTCACATCACAATCAAACTTTATACAGTCTGGCACTTTCCAAGTTTTCAAAACAGCAAAAAAATTGTTTGTCACAGCATTCAATGTTGCATGCACAGCAAAAAAAACAAATTTTCAAACTTTGATGTATTGAAACATAACTCATCATTATAAGAGCATTGCTGCGTTGTGTTTTTAATCTGTTCCTTGGAAGTTCCTTCTTAGTCTTAAAGTCTCAAATTTACCTTCACAAAAAAAACAAAACGGACAACTAGATAAAAGTTCTATTTCTCCTGAATGCTTCTGCTAGGTCTATACAACTCACTTTTTTTTTTTTTCATTCCCTCCATCACAGGTTGAGTTCCCAGAGGCTCGCATCTATGAAGAGACTCTCAACATCTTGCTCTATGAGTCTCAAGATGGCCGCGGACCTGACAACGCACTGCTGGAGGCCACAGGGGGTGCTGCAGGGCGTTCCCACCACATCGACGAGGACGAAGAGAGGGAGCGCATTGAAAGAGTGCGGAGGATTCACATCAATCACCACCACCAGTGACCCTGCCATTTCTCCTCTGTTCAGTGCCTTAACAACTTCCAGCGCTTCGGTTACGCCCCTCTGTTTGCACACGGACACGTCAGTTAGGTTTATCCAGAGTCCGCTTCCGTAGAGAGACAAAGGGATTCTCACAGAATGGCTTGTGTTGATAATGTTACATCAATGTAGCATATAGGTCAGTGCAGCATGGATCTCAGACATCAGTTGTGCATTTGTGAGGACCTCATTAAAAAAAAATTCTATGATGGTGTGAACGTGAACAGAAACGCACAACAAATGGGTTTTACTGCGTTCATGACATTTCCCTGAACATGTTGCCCTATTTGCTATTCATGAAGCAAATTCCTATGAATACATGAAGTCGATCAGCTAAACCATTTAATTTTTATTGTAGGTTTAGTTTCCTGCCATAGTATTTTTCTAATTGACATTATTTACCATATTGTTTCTGTTTGAGTGAAAACTGTAGGGTTCCTGGTGCCTTATAGATTAATCCGGTTCTTTTTTCGTTGTGTATTGTGTGGAAGATGTTGGTTTTTTGTGTCTTTTTAAGTTTAGTTTGCTTTGAACAGAAGTGTTAGAGCCAGGATTTCACAGTGCTGATAGTGTGTTTTACTGAGATCTTGAAAATGTCGGTGTGGACAGTCTAGTGATCAATGAAGGAGAATATTATAACCTTATGAGAAGAATTAAATTCCCCCATTACTACATTCATTAGAGAAGACCGTTATACAAATTCTGAATCTGTCTATTTGAATTATTATTCTTGCATTAATGCACGCTTGGGGATTGTATGTGCTGGATTTTTTTGGACCGGTCTGTATGAATTTGGCCAATAGAGGGCAGTGTAGTGTTATGGGTTTTTTTTTCAGTCATGTACACGATGAGGAGGCACTTTTCAAGCATTGTCAAATATGCCATCCTCTTTTAGCTACAATCGGTAAAATAGATTATGCTATTAAATACATTTCCACTGTGCTGTATTAAATTCCATCAAGTTAATTACGCTTCTGGGTTTTGTAAGTGATCTCATTCAAGCAAAGAAACTGAGATGTAGTCAGAAGTGTTCAGATGTATATCTGTAATTGGGAAATGGACACCAAGTATGAGTGTGTAATCAGAGACTGGACCACGTCAAAGAAGCTCCAGGAAGGAAGTACGAGAGCGTGGGCTCTCCTCTGCTGCAGCATCACAGATGGTTTATGATTATTAGTTTTATTAAAGGTGTATTTAAAAAAAAAAAAAAAAAAAAACTAATACTGTAGAGAAGTTTGTACAGATATGCACATGAATAAAAATGTTTTACATACAAATTATTTATACACTCGTTATCACAAATAAAGATTTCCAAAAATTTTGTAGATCAAACTCTTCGCATTTGCGTTGTATTTTATTTCTGAGGTTTGTATGCATTGGTATAAAACAGTATTATAAATATGGCTCAACAAACAATGCATGAACATGACCAAATAAAATATTCAATTTATCAGAAATGTAACCTGAAAGGCAGCGTTTATGAAAACAACAATATATATATATAACTTTTAATAACCGTTTAGTTTTTCATTTGTACACAGTGCTCCTTTGAGTCCATGTGCTGAGCCGTTTGTGTGTGTGTCACAGTTTGGGGGATGGAGAAAGATATCTTCTTCCATGAGGGTTTCCCTCATAAAATATACACAGACTTGGTCGCCTCCTTTAGATCAACGAGACTTGACCCGTGGAGCCACCTTTGATAATGAAAGAGTCTAAGTACTGCAGCATTAATGTTAAATTACGCTAAAATGCAGAAATAATCACTTACCACCATCAGGTGACCGTTTTTGCCTTTATAAATCATAGGTTCTTGACCAGTGCTGAAATCCACACCGCCCTCTTTGCCTGCTTGGATCTCAAACTTGATGCTGTGAGAAGATCAAATGTTAACACGCTGTGCAAATGAACATTACAGGGTGAAAAATGAGTGATGTTGGCCTTTTTACCTTCCCTGGACAATCTTGATGTTATTCTGCTTGTTTGCAATCATAGCCAGTTTGGTCAAAGCTTCAAACAGGTGGTCGCACTGAAGAACTAAGTCCCCCTTAGGTACACTAAACTACATTAGTACTTGCAAATATAGGGACTTGTGTATTATGAAAGTCTAGAGTTTACGCAATCGCGGAGCCTGGTTTGCTCACCTTCTGTTTTGGGTCGTTCAAAGCAACATGGAGGATCATGACAGTGTCACCCAGATTACTGACAGAAGCACCTGTGAATTCAAGATACATTCACTGTGGACTTGGTTCCCTCTGCTTTGCAAATAAATGTTACAATAAAAGAGTTTGGGGTCATAAAATCAATAGTTCTATTCAGAAATAATTGATTAAATATCCGTAAACACACATATAATGCTTCAAAAGATTTCTATTGCCAAAAAATAAAAAGCCATTCTTTCAAACTGAGAAATGTATATAGTTACAGTTGTTAAAATGTATATAATAATACTTATTTTTGATTAAATAAATGCAGCCTTGGTGAACATAAGAGACTTCCATAAAAAAAAAAAAAAAAAAAAAGTTAAAATCTTACCGAGCCCAAAATGTTTTCAACAGAAAAAAGTTGTAGTTGTTCTCAATAGACCAAAATTGTACTTTTAGGGGTACAACATGCACTCGAAAGTAAACCTACCTCTAATGAGTGCATATTTGTACATTATAAGCCTTAATGTGCACCATTTAGAGGTAAATATGGTACAAAGTTGTGCATTTGAGAATACCGCCCTGGTGAGAATCTTAAAGCAATGCTATAGGGGAATAAGGAGGTGTCTTTAGGAGTGCTGTAATGTACTTTTATTTCATTGAGTGACTACACATGTCTAACCCACCTTTTAGAGAAACATAGTCCACTCTCTGCTTGATTTTAGCCTCTTCTACCAAATATACAGCAGCCTGAGTGAGAATAAGTTGCCTTGGTCTGGATTTAAATCCATTTCTGTCATACTTCACCACAGGAACGCTGTACTGCAGCGAGAGGAAAGTGTGTTTAGGTGATATATGTAGAAAAAAAAGATCTTATTCTGTTCTGTATGATGGACAATTGGGCCTCATATATTATAAAGGTTCTGATTTACCTTGATACGTTCATGTCGTATAGTCTGAAGGACCCTCATGTTGATGTCTTGTTCGTCTAGTAAACGAAAGCAAGCACATTAGACATAAAAAAGGATCTGTGCAAATCTAACATGTTTTTGTAAACTACTGACTGATTCTAGTGTCCACAAAAGAAACAGCAATGCTCGAAGGGTAGCTGTCCTTCTTTCCCTTAAAGATGGCACTGGTGACTACTTTTTGTTGAAACTGTGAAAAGACCAATTAGTCAAAATTTAAACATTGCAGAAACTGTATTTTAAAGACTCAAAGCATGCGACAACAGTGATAGTGACCTGTGCTTTTTTCTGTGGCGTAATTCCCCGCACGTACTTCCTCACCATCATTCGTGTGTTCAGCTGTCGCAGAATCTCTGAGGTCTACATCACAACAGCGCCAAGGACATCCCAGTTTAAAATAATACTACATACAGTATTAACATTTGAATGCAGTGGCATCAAAAAGAATTACAATTATATATATTATATATATATTTGATTATTTTAATTCTCTACGTGTCCTTTTCATGATTTTAGTAACAGAGAATTTCTAAATACCTGTGTCATTACTGG
The DNA here is from genome assembly GCA_032361145.1 of Enteromius fasciolatus. Lineage (NCBI taxonomy): Eukaryota > Metazoa > Chordata > Actinopteri > Cypriniformes > Cyprinidae > Enteromius > Enteromius fasciolatus. The sequence continues at coordinate 1,916,002 of JAUMHR010000049.1, read as the reverse complement.
GGGAGGGGTCAGCCATGTGGTCTTGTCCAGGACAGTCTTTGGTAAGTTGGCTTTCAGTCTAGTTAGGTAGCTCTGTCTAACAAAGGCCAGGTATTCAGAGTTGTCAGTAGGTTTTAGCTCTCGACGTGTGATGTAACCCTTTATAAACCTGGAAGGATAAAATCATGTCATAAAGGGTAATGCCATCTCATCCCTTAAAAGAATAGTTCACTCCAGGATAGACCATACACCAGGTCAACATAATATGTTGATATTAAAAAATAAATAAATAAAAGAATTAGCTAATATTACTGTTTAATGATTTTGACAGCCCAGGCTCTGCGCTCTCTCTCTTTGCGTGCCTGCACTCCTCTCCAGCATGTCTCAATTTTTGTAGCTAAAAAAAAAAAAGGCAAAATCACTGAAAAATGCAAAGAGTGCTTATACAGTGGGTACGGAATGTATTCAGACCCCCTTCATTTTTTCACTCTTTGTTATATTGCAGCCATTTGCTAAAATCATTTAAGTTCCTGTTTTTCCTCATTAATGTACACACAGCACCCCATATTGACAGAAAAACACAGACATTTTTGCAGATTTATTAAAAAGAAAAACTGAAATATCACATGAAATAACGAAGGAGTGGCTTCACAACAGCTCCGTGACTGTTCTTGAATGGCCCAACCAGAGCCCTGACTTAAACCCAATCGAGCATCTCTGGAGAGACATAAAAATGGCTGTCCACCGACGTTTACCATCCAACCTGACAGAACTGGAGAGGATCTGCAAGGAGGAATGGCAGAGGATCCCCAAATCCAGGTGTG
>JAUMHR010000049.1:1894726-1911589 GCA_032361145.1 Enteromius fasciolatus | reverse complement strand
CACTGCAGCCCTCCACCAGTCGGGGCTTTATGGCAGAGTGGCCCGACGGAAGCCTCTCCTCAGTGCAAGACACATGACAGCCTGCATGGAGTTTGATAAAAAACACCTGAAGGACTACAAGATGGTGAGAAATAAGATTCTCTGATCGGACGAGACCAAGATAGAACTTTTTGGCCTTAATTCTAAGCAGTAAGTGTGGAGAAAACCAGGCACTGCTCATCACCTGTCCAATACAGTCCCAACAGTGAAGCATGGTGGTGAAAGCAATACGAAATACTGAGCAAAGGGTCTGAATACTTAGGACCATGTGAGATTTCAGTTTTTCTTTTTTAATAAATCTGCAACACTTCTGTGTTTTTCTATCAGTATGGGGTGCTGTGTGTACATTAATAAGGGGGGAAATGTACTTAAATGATTTTAGCAAATGGTTGCAATAAAACAGAGTGAAAAATTTAAGGGGGTCTGAATACTTTCCGTACCCACTGTATGTTCACCTGTAAAATACAGTACCAGGGTAACTATGTTGGTATTCAAGCGGGTCTTAAAAAGAGCAAACAATCAATAGAACAACTGAGCAAACATTATAATCATCAAAACATCACTGTCATTAAAACAGCACTTGTCATAAACACATAAATTAGGAAAAAAGACAAGAGGCACTGCATCAGTGTTCACATGAGCACTTTGTTATTGATATCCATACATGATGGTAATGTTATAGGAGCACAACATGGTCACAGGAGAAGGGAGAGCCAGGTGAGCTACAGGTATCGTACAGTATATACAGGTCAGAAAATATTGGGAGGATCAAAGCAGACAGAGAGAGGGAGAGAGAGATAGAGAACATTGCACAAACATATATCACCCTCCCAACTACAACATCCTCTCTTGCACTGGTGGTTATCTTCTAATATTCTTATTCCAGTGTTACCAGTATTTATTCCCGTTTCATACAGAGGAAAAAAGCAACTGGTATCACACCAACCACTTGTGACGGAACCACTCTTTAATCCCACTAGCAGACACATTGGTTCAAAAAGGCACTGAACAGCTATTTCTCTCAGTCTCTCTCTCTCTCGCTGGTATATACCGGGTGGATTTAGTCAAAAGCAAAGCGTATTTGGAAGACCAACAGACAAACCTTAAGAGACCAGGATTGACCTAAAGCAGCAGCACTACAATCTAGATTGCGCAGCTTTTTGTGAAAGTATTTTCTTCTACTCATAACATCCCATAACAGTATAATTTACATTAAATAGGTTTTCATTATTAACTGTTAATGTTTAAAGCTGTTAATAACCAAGTCAATAATGTCATTTTCCTTTTGAGAACATGAGAATGCAACATATTTACAATTACACAAAATAATAACTAATGTATTTTATAAATAGAAAATAATAATCATAAAACTGTTTCAACAAAAACATACTTTGACAATCATCTACTGATGTTTCAATAAAGCAATTTGAAAAAATCAAATCAAAATATGATCATACATATATTACTGTAAGCAAAAGCATATCAAGTGTCATACCAAGGGCCCAAGATTATTTTAAATAAAATTGCTGATCATACTCAAGTCCTGAAATAACAATTTAATGCTATAATAAAATACATAATACACAATCCCTTCCATAAGGCCTCACCTTGAATTAATTTTAGCACATCAAAGGGCCATGTAGTATTTTTTTGTCCTCTACTGCAAAAACAGAGGAAAGTGTTTGTAGATATTTAAGAGATCAAAGTTCATGTTTTCATATTTTGAAATGGTAAGGGATTTGCAACCAAACCCCCCAAAAATCTCGTTTTTGCTCACCATCTATTCAGCTACTTACATTAAACTATAAATCCATCCCATTCTATCTACACATCCGTTCGTTCATCTACAGACTGATCCATTAGAATAAATATTAAACTCCTTAAACCGATCCAAACAACAGAAAATCTACTTATCTTCCCTTTCTATATTTCTTGCAGATTGTGCAAAAGTTGATATAAGAGGGAACAGAACATTTAATAGTTAAAGATTGAGCTTGTTTCAATTCGTTAAGTGTCAGAAAAGCAAAACATTTGTGATGCACTCAGTCAAATGCAGGCAATCTTGCTGTAAACTGTCCCTTATTAGTGAAAAAAGCTTGAAATAAAGGGACAGAGATTGTGGGGACAGCATTAGCGGGTCGTATAACCTGTCAAAGCAGCACAGGTTGGAGCAAAAAATTAAAAATCAAGACAGGTAGATTTCCTTTGGCCTGTGAGGCGGGGAAAATATTTTCTTTTTCAAACATGTTAATGAGCTTTAATTCCCGTAGAATTCAAAACTGAGGGGTCCCTTTTTAGTGATGTACTATTCAGCCTCATACAGTTATTTGCACAAACAGTGTGAGAAAGAATTGTTCACGATTGACCTCTGAGGGGCACGTGAGCACACTCTCGGTCACAGCACATAAATTGGTTTACATCTAGATTACATGAAATCATACAGTATTATAAGACAAGGCATATGTGCCAATAGTGTCATCTAACAACTTCATTTGGTTTCTTAGTTCTTTTTAAAAGATTATTGACATTTATGATTACAAGCTAAGTCGTAAAACCTGATGGCTCGTTGCGAATAATTTCACTACTCAGTAACTAGATCTACACTTTCTAATCACTGGTTGGCTCAATGCTGTTCATTAATACACAGAGGGTGCTTTCACAACAGCTAAGTGTGATGTTTGTGTGTGTGCACTGGTGTATTGGTGTTTACATACACATGCAAGCACAAAATGAATCCGTCATACTCCCTTTGTGCAGCAGATTTTATATTTAGAAAAGCAGTGACCCTTCTTCTTCGTCCCGACCGCATCTCACACCCGTGTCAATCGGAGCCTGTGAGTTTCAGCGATCCTGACTGTCCTCGGTCAGGGTGACGTATATGATGGGAACAAGTCCCTGGCTGTCGCCCAGAGCACACAGCAGCCAATCAGAGTCTGCCCTGCTGAGAACCTGCAGCACGTCACCTTTTTGGAAACTGAGCTGCCCTGGCTCTGTGGCAATATGATGGCATAACGCCTTCACTTCACTGAAAGAGACATGAAAAGAAAGAAAAAATTAGTGAATTAAAGTAAGTGAATTAATCAGGCACGACTGTGACTGTCTTTTCATTTACAAATATTTACATTAAATATGCTTACATTATTCTTTTATATTATAATTACAGTAAATAAGCCAATTAAAGTACTTTGCGAAGCAGCACTTACTCTTCAAACATCATCAGACATTCTATTTGTGAGTCTTGACCACAAAACCAGTCTTATGTAGCACGGGTATATTTGTAGCAAAACCAGCCAAAAATTACACTGAATGGATCAAAATGATACATTTTTCTTTTATGCCAAAAATCAATAGCATATTAAGTGAAGATCATGTTCTATGAAGATATTTTGTAAATTTCCTACCGCAATTTTATCAAAACCCAATTTTGTTTAGTAACATGCATTGTTAGGAACTTTATTTGGACGGGTAATTTTCTCAGGTGATTTTTTTTATTTTTTTCTCCCTCAGATTCCAGATTTTAGTCAAATATTGTCCAGTCCTAACAAGTCTCAGCCTCAGACGGAACGGAACGTTGCCTAAATGTCTGATGCCTATGGTACACTTAACTGGAAATCCTTCAGGAACGAACTGTGATTGGTTGTTTGATATGTCGGTCAAATGGCCTTATGGGCGGGCATTGACCAAAGAAAGTGGCTATGAATTCCAGACCTTCAGTCGTCAGTCTGAAGGTCTGTCTACGCGAGACTAAGTCCTAACAATCCATACATCAATGAAAGCTTATTTTTTCAGCTTTCAGATTATGTAGAAACTTTTTTTAAATGTTGTACAGTGTTACAGGCTTTTGTTTGTATTACACAAGAAATGTAAGATTACATTTAAATAAAAAATACTAATAAACTACATCAATGAATTGTGCTTGAATTTTATATGTAATCTTTATAATTTATCTTGATCTGTTTAATCAACTATAACCACCTTTACACTGCAAAGACAACAGAGAATACAGAGTGCAGACGACACTTACAATCTGTGTATAGATGAATAAAACAATGAACCAAATTTTATTTTCATAGCCTAAAACCCATAAGCTTACTTAAAACTATTCTTTCGTTGCCTTGCAAGCATTGATTTTCTTCTGGAAATGCAAGACTAGTCACTATGACTTGTCTAGCAACATTACCGTGGGGCTCGTCTCCGTGTCGGTGGATTCTGTGTTTGTGCTTGTTCAGTTGGGCCAAGGTGGGATTCTTGGCTTTGAGACGTAAGAGTTTGTTGCTCCACTCTTTTGCCCACTCCAACAGACTGAGCCACAAGATCCAGCACAGAACGGTCAAGACTCAACCAACCAGACGGCAATCTGTGACAAACATGTAGGCAAAAAATTAGCTGTAAGTTTACTGTAAAAGATGCTGCTAGCAACACATTCTGAAAACAAAGCAATTAAAGTTAGTTTTTATAAAAATTATTGATCCACTTCATTTACAGCAATATCTGTAATATGAGCATTTAAATTAATTAACAACATAACTGAAGCATTCACATATTAATCTGTGTTGTAAATTTAAATTCTTGTCTTAGTCACATTTTCGTGGTTAAATAAACATTACCTGGAAAACATTTTTTTTTTAAATATTTTTACATTAACAATGTAATCAATATTATATAAATATAAATATTAAGTTATTATTTTAAGCATTGAACATTTATTTCAAAATAATCAACTAAAGGCAGTAACAATTTAAACTGTATATTGTAATTGTGAACTGATGTTCAGCTATTCTTTTTTTTTTTTTCGGCTCACCAGTCATCAAATCTCAGATTATTTTACCAAGCTGACTCACTAAAAACTCCCACACATCATGTTTTCAGGCCATTTCAAGTCTTACTTTGATGTAAAAAGTGGCTATATATAGTTGTTTACTTCCATTTTGTAATTAGCCTTCCCATTAACAACATTATTTTGCTTTTTCAGACTGATTCACGAACACTGAACACAATAGATGGGTTTTATTGCAAGTACCAATCACAGCTGATCTTTACCCCCAAAACTCACCGCATGCTTTGGGGGTTTTGTGAAAACTCAATGAGCTCAGAGGAAGCAAGAGAGACACAGACCCTCGCTGTATTATTACCTGCCGGTGTCTCTGTTGAACTGTATTTCTTTAAAAAAAAAACAAGTGATTTATACACTTTTTAATGTTATGTTTTGTAATATTTGCATTTTTTTATTCCAATATTTTGAGGTGGCACTGCCTCTCTTGCCTCCTCTGAGTTAAATACAGCATTGCTGACCAACTCACCTTTGTTTTCGGACTTGCTTCGGATCACTCTTTTCGATCTTGCTTGTGTTTCCAGCTCCAAACAGCCGACCCCAGCGGAGCACCTGTGCCGACCCATCCTCCCCTGCTTCTGTCTGGGCCTGAAGCCCTTCATAAGCGTCCTGGCAATCTGGCTGCTTCTCCTTTCTCTTCTTCAGCTCAATGAGCACTGATTCCGGTGGACTTCCCATCCACGATGGCTTCCCCTTAGCGACCTTGTTGGGTTCTGACAATGCTGATTGGTGGAGGACCCCATTGCCAAGGCTATTAATATTGCTACCGCTGGCCCGACCATGTTCCACCTGTTCATCCATCTGCTGAATGGCCTCTGCCCCCTCTACCACACCTTCTCTTGGAGGCGGATGGCTTTGCCGGTGGTACTCAACACCGCCTTTCCTTCTCTTCTCCCACTTCACAAATTTTGAGCCCTCAGTGGAGTTGTCGATGTAAACCTGTGAACTTTGCATCAGCTGGTACCACCAGCCAGCTTGTCTGTTTCTTTGTTTGGCTCCATCGCCATCTCTTTCTTTCCTTTTCTCCTTCTCACAGTCTTCTCCAACTCCCTTCATCCTTCCACCACACCACCCGCTGCCTCCTGCGTCACTCTTTCTCAAACACGCTTTGCCAACCCCAGCCTCCTTATATCGTGATTCATGCTCTGATCCCGCACTTTTCCGTTCATCTCGTTTCATTTTTAATGTCACTCCCTCCGTCCTAGACCGGCTGTCTTCATCTCTCAAGATGAACCTTTCTCTCTGAGGCAGCATTCCCACTTCCTGCTCTCCTGACTCCAACATTCCACAGCCTCGCATGAGCTGAAAGGTGGAGCGATCTGATTGGTCGAGGCCTTGGCGAGCAGAGCACAGCTGTTCTTTGCGTCTCAGGTGCTCTTCCCCTTTCTGTAGCTGGTGTGGCTCAAATAGCAGGTCAAGGTCAAAGGGCAACAGTGAGAGTGGCTGAAGAAGGAGCAGCAACTCTTCAAACAGTGGCTGGCAGGCTCCTTGAGACAGGGGTAGGAAACCCCATGGGTGGTAGTGTGCGGCTATGATATCTGAGGAACCATGCCAGAGGAAAAAAGACAGATGGCGACACAAACAATGCTAATTATTAGATTATTATTATGTGTGTTATTATGCTGGCAATGTGAAACCTAGAAATCTTGGCATTACCATTCATGTGATTACAGCCAACTATGCTTAAACAAGACACCAAACATAGATGTTGCAGCATAAATGTAAGTATGTAAGCAAGAAAGTATTGTTTTACCTTCATGTGTGTAAATGTGGTTGAACCAAAATTCCAGAGAATGCAAGCTGAAAAACAGTGATGAGTGAGTGAGTACAGTGATGTCAAATCTTGATTCCAACATAACTGCATAAAAGCAGTAATCATGCACTTATACCAGAGGCAGGGGTACACACACACACACACACACACACACACAGTATTTAGCAATTGATGTGGATCATAAAAGTTATTCAAAGTTGTCCTGAAACAAGAACTAGTATTGTTTTGGTTTAAGGACAACTTTGATGATCCACTTTAAATGTTGACTACTGTAACTCTGCTTTTTCTGCTGTTCATTTTCTGCTGCAAACCTCCTAGGGGTAGGGGCTACCCTGTTGAACACCCCTGGAAATATGTTTTAAAGTGAAATATTACAAGTGCATCAACAAGGAGCCTCGAAAGTGTTTACTGTACTTTGCATTGATCTTAAGAAGAGTGACCACAGCACAGAGAGTGACAGACAGTGAGAGATCAGCATGCTGCAGAATGCATAATTGAAACTAATGATCAAAGCGCTGTGTCTCTGACTGTAATTTTAATAGGCATGGAAAAGAGGAAGTTTGCACAGGAGCTGAGATGAGTACATCAAGGCCCATCAAAGCAAAACTGGAGCCTTTGATGACTTCTAAAGACTTCTCGAAACACACTGCAGAGCCTTAGACAGCAAGATTTGAGTTTTTTTTTTTTTTTGTTAGACCTGGCATGTTATAGTGCAAATAAAAATCGTACGCCATTGATCTGTTCCAAATCCCAGTGAGCTGCCTACCAACACACCATTTTATGGCACCATCGCAAAGGTAGAAAATGGCAAATTGTCTTAAAAGTATAAGCAATATTGCATGTATCCTCAGATGAAGCAATCCCAAAAAGCACTGCATTTAAGAAAAAGCATGTATATTTTGTATTTTATTAAATACAGCATTGCTAACAACTGTTCTAATTAAAATAGCTTTGTATTTGTCTTTGTATTATTGTGCTTATCAAATCTAAGACTTGTAACTGATTTGTAACCAAAAGGAAATACATATACATGTCACTGACTAAATTCATGACCCGATACTGAAAGTACTGAGAAAACTTCTTCGCTTCAACACTGTTATTGAGACCAGACACCACAGTACTGCAATGTATTTGATGGTCAATATATATCATCTGTCTGTGTTGTCTATCTCTCAGGAGTCTGGTAAAAGAAACGCAAGTTTCAAAGACCAAAAAATGTAGACATGTTTATGCATAAAAAAAAACAAAAACAAGAAATACTACAGACCCTCCATTATAAAATCATCGTTCACCTTTTGCTGAAATAAGGTGAGGCATTTCCAATTGAAAAGTTATATTCAATGAGAAAACCTTGACAGGAATCCAATGAATCACACAATAAGGAATGTGAATTAAGAAATCCATTCTGATTTCAGGCTGATGCTTTAACGAGCAAAATAAATATGAAAGGGACAAAAATGTGCTTTCATAAGCAGTACGAAGTTGAACGTGATTAGAAAGAGTGAAATGAAGAGAAAGGAGATGAAAAGAAGCTTACTTTAGCAGGCCGAAGATGAAGGCATTGAGTCTCATACTGTGATTGGTCAGCTCACAATACTGACTGACTTTAGAAAACAGACTGTGCAAAACCCGTGTAGAGGGACCTAGGACAGAAAGGATAAGCGTAAATCATTTCCTTTATTCTCACCCATACAACAGCCACCTATACCATTCCCCTCATACCAAGCTGAGTGGAGGCCTCCACCACACTCCAGGCCTGGTTTTTGCGTTGTCCGATGATCAGGTCCAGTACATACGCTTTAAGTCCATCATGCAGTATCTCACGAATGGCAGGACACAGGTACTTTAGAATAAGGTGACCCACATTCGGACTTACAGAGCTATTGCCCAATTTAGCCTGTATAAGAGAACGAAAGTGAACCAGAAGGTACTGTCAACTTTTCACTGCCTTTAGTTAAACACTTAAACTTGACTTTAACACTGTTATTTATTTCAAATTTATGTTGTACCTTTACTCCTGCATCCCGACTGGTGCCAAAATGAGCCACTATCAGATCCACTGCTGTGTTTATGGCCTTCACCAAACCTAGTACATAAGGACATACAGAAGAGATATTCTATTATGCAATGCATGAGTGGAAAGCAAAAGGAGTCTTGTTTGATTGACATGAGGAAGCAGCAGAAACAACATCAAGAGACACTCACTGCAGATTCATATGCTGTGTGTACAGTATGTGGTGGAATAACACTCCTAAAGAGCTCACGGCAACAATAAGGTATATATTTAACCACATCAATCTTTAAAGAGGAGCTTGCTGAGGTTATTATATTGCTGTGACTATATGGAGATTATAGGTCAATCTGGATATTGCAAAACCAGGCAGAGAGACAAAAGTAATTCTTAAAATAATGGCTGAGATTTTAATTCTTTGATCATTTATTTACCTACAAGTTGTTCTAAACATGTATGACTTTATTTCTTCACTTGCCCATGCAAAGTTTATTTTTTATGTATTAGTTCTTTCATTTTTTAACTGTTAGATGGCCAAAAGTTATGTGATAATATTTAATGACTCAAACTTGTTTGTACGTGACTTGTCTGATAATGAATAAATGAAAATCCAAATATAAAACTAGGACATTTCACCTCTACCAGGAGTGAGGTTAACTTAAGAACACAAAAATAAGCACATGCTTTGGCACTGATAGCGTAACTACATCGAATAAAAACTAAATCACATACCTCTCTTCTGCAACAGGTCTATAGAAATGGATTTGTCAGTATTAGCGTCAGGAGACAAGCAGAATTCCTCCGGGGGGCGCTCCAACTGAGAGAAGAAATCGGGAAGGAAGTCGCTGTAGCACTGTGGCAGTTGCCTCAATGACTGACCTATGAACAAAAACATCATCAGTCAGATGTACCAAGCATGTACCAAACACAGACACTGTGCTAGACAAAACAAGAAGATGACAGATAAGGTCATAATCACTTTTAAGTGTCTACTAACTACAAAATGACCCCACCCCAGCCCTCTTTCTGACTCATTCCCTTCAACCCTTGTTGAGTGTTAGAAATTGGTTCAGCACCATTCAGTCTGCCGAAGCTGAGTGGTTGACTGGTGGGAGGGAAATCAAACACATTGCGTCGCATGGCACGAGTTCCATGTCTCTTGGTTTCCAAAGCGCAAGAGAAAGAATGAGGGCCGTCTTTACCACGCTCCACACCCAGAGGGTTCTTGCGCCTGTACTCTCTCCATTTCAATGCCTGTGGGGAGAGGTGGTGCACTGGGGGCGAAATGGAGGAAAATGGGGACGGTGGGAATTGATGAATGGATACGAAAAGAGAGAAAGAGATGTTTTGGTGAGTAAGATGGATAAATGTGTATATATAGAGTGAAAAGTAGCAAAAGGACAAAGAACAGTCAGAAGGGTAAGATAAAATTGTGCAAATGCCAAAGTGATGCAATGCAAAACATGGGCAGAAGGGGAAACAGGAGGGATAGAAAAGAGAAGTAGTTAGCAGTAGTTCAATAAGAAAGTAAGAAAGCTAAGGCTTTGTTCAGATAGGCAGCCTATATACAGTTTAGAGGTGGTTTTGACCTCATTTGGTTTCAGTACAGCAAGAGGAAAAGAAACGATGCAGATTGCTGATTTGAATTATACAATGCTTAACTGAACAAATTACTCTTTCTTTAAGTACTATTAATTATAATCAATTTATAATCCTACAGTACATTACTGAATGTTAAATAACAACAGACCCCAAATTTAAGTTAAATTACTATTTATTTTTTACTATAATAATCAACACTCAAAATATAAATGAATAAATACAATAGTCTGCAAGCACGTAAATTGCATGCAATGCAGTTTTTAAATGAACTTAATACAACTTTTATTTGTTGTTGAAGTATAATCATTTAATAAGTGTCTGTCATAACTTGTTTCATGAAAGAATTATTTAAATGTACATTAAATACCTAAAACATCACTAACAGGTAAAGCAAAATATAATGAGTATTGTCTAATATTATCGAGAAATGCTCTTCTCTAGACTTCTCTAGAGAAGCAACAAGCTGTGGACAGTGATGACTTATAAATAATGTCATGCTTTCCGCGATTGACCAAGCGATTATATGAGTTGTTCATTCATGTTTATGTCACTTTGAACTGAAGAGGTTAATACAGGGATCTGTTACACCGCATTAAAGCAGCATTATTGAATGATTGTTCGGTAAACATGCATACCGAATACGTTTACCATTACACCTCTAACATGATTCTATCCAACTCAAATCAATAGAAAAAACTTAGCATTTATACATACTCGAGGCAAAACCATATTAATGATTAAGCATAACAAAAGATCATTAAATCATTAATAAGATAAAAAACAACACACAGTAGTGTCTAGAAGTGTGTCTGAATTTACTAATGTTTGCTCCAAACCTACCATTAGGCTGTCGCTGTGTCACACATGCTGGTAAAACCTTCACTGGGTCTTCCTGTGACGCTAGAGGACTGAGCACAGAGCTGGGAAGCGTCGGCAAATTGCCTCGGTGGAAACAGTGATTTCTAGTGGGCAATGCAGGCATCAGCGGACTCTGCTTCATCAGAGGAGGTGGAGGCGGTGTCGGAGGTAAGGGAGTGAGTTTAGGGGTATCTGTACGTATGGCCATTCCGGGTGGGGTGTGCTGGGGCAGAAGACCTGCAGAGACGGGGCAAGAGAGGGAACGAGGTGGCTTTGGTCCACCCGGGGTCGGAGTGCATGTGGAGCAGGTTCCAGAAGAGGTGGGTGCACCTTGGAGGCGAACTGGGGAGTAGCTGCCCAGTGGGGATGGACGCACTGTTGTAGGTGCGTTGGAGGAGCCGTGTGGTGGCCTACGATCTTCTTCTGAGTCATCTTCCCCTCCTTCAGGTGCCGCAGCCCCTCGAGTCTGCATTTGGCTGATGTATCCGTCCAGAAGAGGAAGGAGAGGCTTCGCCTGTGGTTTTCCGAACTGGTGCTGGAAAGTGAAAGGCTGAATGGGTAATGAGGTTGGACGTTGATCCTTGCTATAGCGAATTACAACTGGAGAGGAGTCTGTGGAGCTAGACAGGCCACCTAGTGGGAGAAAGACAAGAGACAGGGGTGAGCATGGAGGGTTGCAGAGAAAATAAGATTAAGAACAAAATTAGAAGATTAAAACATCTTTGTCTGTGGGAGTATCATTTAATGTAGTAACACAGGCATTAACAATATCTAAATCTCCATAAATCATTATAATTGAATACATATAATTATCACATGAAGCAAGTTATTTGATGTACATTTAAACCAGAAAGCTTATGACAATGACACAGCAATTTATAACAGCTTTAAACCCAGCAAGAGCAAGAGCAACAACAGGCTCTTATTATGAAAGCTAAACAAAACCATACATTAAACAAAAATCATACAACTTTGTCAGACACATACCTGAAAACACTGCTCCATAAAAATTAATGACCAAAAGAGGTGCATAACCAACCAAGACATTATGACCAAAACAGGCTGTTTATGAAGCTCCTCTGAGTACACCTCTAGGTGTGTGTGTGTGTGTGTGTGTGTTGCGTGTGCTCTGACGGCACACAGTGTGTGTGAAACGTCACTCGGATATTGCGCAAGCTGTTTGCTACACATGCCTGAGTAATCATTTGTCAGAGCTTCTGGACACTGCAGTACCAAGTCACAGTCAGCAGGGGCAGCATAGCACAGAGAGAACTTAACATGCTGTCCAGTAACAAGCTAAACTCTGCTAATCAATCTCTACCTATTTACTTTGCTGTGGTAAACCTCAAAACCTAAGTATTAGGTAACTTTATCATGTAACTTTTGCACTGCTTGTGCTACAAACATGACTCCTCACATAATGCAGCTGGAAAAAGATGTTATTACTAATCTCATAAGATTTGAGATTACCTTGCAGAATTATACGCATGGTACAATAAAAAAATGCTAATTGCAAACCCTTCCAACTAAATGTTTGAAGAGCTTTTAGATTTTTTTAAGAACAAACGACTTTAACTAGGCAAATTAACCAACTGTACTATACCAACCAGAACTCTTGAAACTCTCGTCATCATGTGTGCAATATCAAAAGAAAATCATGAATTCTGAATTGGAGGTTTATATGAATGTATCTCTGAGGGGTGTTCTTTCCATCTTACCTCCATATAAACCATATTAATGTGGTATTTAAAAGTGCATTTGTTTTGTTTACAGTGGTGGCCATGAAAACACTGTAACCTGCTGGTCCGTAAGTGCCACCTGCTGTAAAGCCCTTTTCACATTAAGAATGATAACTATGAAGATAACGATATTAGAGTCCACACATAGTTTATTCTAAGTGTACGTGACTCCGGCACTTTAACAAATCAAGCTCGTGATAGCAGGATGGATTCTGATTGGCTGTCAATGTTTGTATCGTTCATCAGCTGGAAAAATTTGTTCTGAAACTGATTCCCTTGTTAACAAAAACAGCATAAGCTGTTTAGGTATGTTTTGAAACTGGGATGCTGGTTTAAGCTCATCTTTGTTGGGATCGGGATTACATTTATTCTGGGTCCAAAGCATACAGTATTTTTTTCCTTTGACTTAAGCCAAAATTAGGACCAACCCAGAACATACTAGCGACACTCTAGCAACCACACAGTACTATAAAACAATCAAATCAGGTTAAGGGCAATCACTGAGAATATTTAATAGTCACTATCCATCCATTGCATATTCAAGAAGAGTTCCAAGATGCAATTATACGCAAAATAAGTCAATCCACAAAATAAACCATTATTGCACAGTTCAACCTTTTTTTTTATTGTTTTAGAAAAAATAACTTCTCCTTACCTTCTGCTTTAGTTCGAGTCTGTTTTCCCGCTCCCCCCGGAGATTCTCGCAGTGGTGTACTCCATGGTCTATGCGGGGAGGACAAATCACAGCTTCCTTGACTATGGCATCGAGTGAGTGGTGGCAAACTGTGGCTTTGACCCTGTGGAAGGTCTTCTAGGATGGGCGAAAACTCCCCAGATGAGTGAGAGTGCATAGACGTGGCCTCCACCCCACTCTTCTGCGATGGAGAAGAGGTTCTCCTCTTATTTCTCGCTATTTCCGCAAAAGAAGTGACACGTGGTGGAGGAGGCGGGCTCGGGGCTGCACTCTCACTGAGCCGAACAGGGCAGCTGAGCATGCGCTCCAAGGATCCAAGGCGAGGAGATGGAGACTTGTCCAAGTTCCGATCGTAGCTACGAGAACGAGGTCGACCGCTGCCCGAAGCACCAACTGAACTGCAGGCTGTCGTAGGTGGGGAGATGTTGATATACACCTGCCCCTCAATTACATTCTCACGAGTAGAGTCAATCTCACTTAGATCCTTTTCTTCATTCTGACAAAAGAAAAAGAAAAGAATGTAAAGGATGTAAGAGTATAGAATCAGAGCTGGGAGGTCACTTTGGATAAATGCATAATAAATGACTAAATGTAAAATATTATCCTATTGAAATCAATATGAGGCCCGTTAAATGTGATCTAAAAGTAATCAAAAAGTACTCTTTATTACCTAAAATAGACTAAAAATTGTAAGTAATCTACCCAGCTCTGAGTGATGGTACCAAATGCTAAATACAAGCTAGCATAAAGCAAATAATACCTCTGCATCTTCCTCTTCTTCATCCTCTTTCATTTGTTGAAATAGATAGTACTCTGTTGGCAGAGTGGGACTTCCTTTGCTGTGCTCGTCGGAGCAGCTTGTGACCGATGATCCCACAGGACTGGGAGAGGACTGGGAAGAAAGGTCACATGTCACAAGCTTGTAGTAATTCTGCGTTGCTACAACCAAGCGAGCTTGGCTTTGAAGACACGAGGTGAGCTCATTGGCAGAGGTTTCAGTAGAGGACAGTGCCTCGCTTCCGAGAAGGTTGTGGTACGAGTTACAGTTGGCATCTAGTTCCATAGTGGCACCTTGAGGCTGAGATACAGAAGAAGAGTTCGCAACATCTTGCGTGGCCAAAGGACACTGGGGGGGTTCGATCGGGGATGTGTGTAAGTCCAGGTAGAAAGCTCCACGTCCGCTGCTACATTCTGTCCCGCACATCCCAATGAGCTCAGACACAGAAGAGGCACAGGATTGCTCTGCGGAACTGTTGATATTGAGCGACTGTTTGGCCGGGACTACATTGTTCATCTTGTTGTAAATGGTGCTGAAGTTCACCAGCACCCCATCCGAGCTATTGCAGGAGGAATCACTGCCGTAGCCCTGGTGGCACTCGGAAAACGATTCGTGAAAAGGTTCGGGGTATGGCTGAGAAAGGCCGCAACAGGAGCAATGCGGTGCTGCGAGACTGGAACACTCTGAGCTTCCTCTGCCGCCCTGCATTGACTGGTCTTCATAATCATCATCCTCACCCCATTCCTGCTCACCACAGTCCATTGAAAGGGTGGAACCACTGCTTCCGTGGCGCCGCTGGCTATCTAATCTCAGCAAGTTCAGGCCTTCCATGTGAGTAGATAAAAGGAAAGTGCCACCTATTGTGTGGTCTCTGTTCTCTGGCTCCCCACTAGGTCCATTAGTGGAACTCCACTCTTTTTCTGTAGACCCATGCAAGAGAAAAGGTTCAGCGGTAAGCCCAAGGCCATGCAGGTGGAACGGCGGCAAGTCTTCCTGTGAGATGTCATGCGGATTTCCGTGCAGATGAAATGAGGAGTCTTCCAAATATCCATTCAGATTGTCTTCAACCTCGTCATCGTCTTCATCTTCAATGTTGAGCAGAAAGGGGTTACGCCTCGAGTTCGGCCGCTCACGTGTCTTCATATGCAGGCCTTGAGCCTGGTCTTCAGAATTGCTCGAGGTGAAAGAGGAAGTGTTGCTTGCCGTACTCCCTTCTCTCCCTCCTGTTTCATGTTTCTCTCCTCCCCTCATCCCTCCATCCCCAAAAGTGTCACTAGAGCTAAGGCTGCTGCTTGACGTCTGTATGAGGCTGCTGTACACCAAAGCCTCTCGCTGAAGAATGTCTCGCTCAGGTAGGGAGGTGGTCCGACTCAATCCCAGATTCTCCGGGCAGCTGAAGGGATTACTGTTCCTTTTCAGTGAACTACCGCAGCACTGTCTTGAGCTTGAAACCTGGCAGTGAACCAGTGGAATGTGGTGGACTATAAGTGTCTCCCCGGATAGCTTAGGTGGACTGTCCATGTTGTCCAAGTGTGGGTGAGGATGAAGAATTTTTGGATATTTGCAGAACGTGGTTTTCTGAGGACTCTAGTTCACACGTCCAATGCCGATCCGGGGTTTTGGAAAGTGAGGACCACTAAAGAACAGGTTAAAGAGGATCTCCTGGTGGAAGGTCAACATCTGGGAAAAAAAAAAGAGAAGACAGGATTCAGTTAATTCAGTTAAATTATCTTCATGTAAGATTTTATCCAGTGTTCGTATGAGGAAAGGGCTTTTTAGTAAGGTGTCTCAGTAATCATATCATTTTCAGCAGACATAACAAAAACATGATCTAAGGTACCAAAAAAACTGACAAAAAGAAACCAACAAATAAATAAGTGAATCCAGTGTACAGGCTTCTTAATCTGCTCAGTCTACAGATGATAAAGCGTTTAGAATGTAGATAAGCTATGAATAAACTCGTACATGGGTAAATACATGATTTAATAACATGGAAATACATTTGAACCAATGCAAATATTCTTATACTTACAGAAGTCCAAGGAAACTAAAAGTAGATTATTAGATTAAAATGAAAGATAAATATTGTGTGATTTTCTCTTAAATAAACTTGTATTAATTTTTCTGGCACAATGTCTAAACTTTTATTTTGACGGGTTGCAGTGAATACCTTTACATTTCTGTGTGTATATGATATGCTGGTTTACTCATGTGAAACAGTAAAATGCACGTTAAGTGATTCTCAGAGCAGTCTGGAGATGTTGTTTATGTATATATGTCCAGTTAATAGTTCTCCCACTGTGCAATACAAATATGGCCAATAACTGATGTTTATTTTATTACCCTACATTATTTTATACTATTTCTATTTTATCCATAGCACACCTGTACATAGGGCTGGACGATATGGCAAAAATTCATATCACGATATATTTCTTAATTTTGTCGATACGATATAATTCCGATATCGATATTAACAATATTAAAAAGCCTCAGAAAAAGAAACTGCAGAGGACACACACAATGGATGTCTGCAA
>JAUMHR010000049.1:1877772-1894626 GCA_032361145.1 Enteromius fasciolatus | reverse complement strand
ACTATTTCGTTTGCCTTCTTACTTATGGAAGCTAGTTCATCCACATCTGTATTGCGGTCAGGGGTACTCGTTTTGTTGCTAAAACTTTCCGCGACGGAGGTTAAACAAACCAACTACTGCTGAGCGCTGGCAGCGTGTCTGTGATCACGCAATTCTGTTCCGCTCTTTCTGACGGCTGAGCACTAAACGTCATTCAGGGACAAATGCTAATGTATCAAATTATATATACATATTCAAATGTATATCGAAATATCGGAAATGTGTTTAAAAATCATATCACCGTTATTGAAAAAAAATCGAATTACTGTCTAGCCCTACCTGTACATAAAATGTATTACTTAAAAAGTACTGGTACCATGACATTTACATTTATTTTAGTACCGACTTGGTACCGAAGTACAGGGTCTTTGGACAACACTATTCTAATAAATATTTTATATCGACCAAATGCAATGTCAAGAGCATACATCTAAAACTACAAGGAACTACCGCTTTTATTACTTTTCCTAAAGTAAAGGTAACTTCTTTTCATGTCTACACGAGAATCAAAAAAAGTATATTGGGGCCTTTACTGTAAAACTAATTTCAATGGAGATGGTGAGGTCTACTTAAACTACAGTATCTCACTTTTAATTCTAACAGTGATATCTT
Source organism: Enteromius fasciolatus (assembly GCA_032361145.1). Taxonomy (NCBI): domain Eukaryota; kingdom Metazoa; phylum Chordata; class Actinopteri; order Cypriniformes; family Cyprinidae; genus Enteromius; species Enteromius fasciolatus. The sequence continues at coordinate 1,893,975 of JAUMHR010000049.1, read as the reverse complement.
TTTATGATTTTGACATTTTTACAACCGTTAGTTATGTGGACAAGAAATAGGACCAGAAATGATTGTGAACTTCAGGAAATGATGCAAGATGAACTCCATGTCACCAGCAAGTACTGTAGCACAGTATTAACAACTAGGCCACAGTTTGGTCAAAGTGATTTTGAGTATATTTTTCCTGATGTACCATTGGTGTTGTCTCTACTAGAGAGAGGAAGGGAGGAGTGAGTGAGCGGATGCTGACCTTATTTGAGACGGGTGGAAATCTTGAAGGAGGAAATGGCTGTGGGTCAGCAACCTATTGTTGGGGCTCTGAGTGGGCAGACAGCTACAGCAAAACATAATAGGACGTGCAAAGCCTAACAATGACCTAAAACCATCTCTGTGAAGTAGTAGAGCACATTACATCATCTGAACGTCTCTGTATTTGTTCCAGAGTGTTGGTAATAGTTGTAGGTCATAGTCACATAACAAAATCATTTGGATAATCTAGAATACTGCCATTAAACACTAGTTCTAGTTTCTGATTGCCTAAATATGGACATGACAAAATTAGATTATTAGCATCTATTATACATGAGGTTGAGGCCTCAACAATAAGAACGGCCCTGGGGCATATGCAGAGAGTTACTGGCAGGCTGAAAGAAGGCTTGAGCCAGTGTTATCACCACATTTTACATTAGTTGATCACGTACATGTTTTTATGCCTAGAAAATCTTCTTCTAGTCATATTCTACCAAACTAACCAAACTATACAGTAAAGATTTTTTTTCCTGAGATTGTAAATGCATTTAATATATTGTTAATAATTGATTATGCAAACATTATGGAAATTCTGTGCATTTTACCTTAACAGATACGAGCCATATAACAGCAAGAGATCCTCAGCAAGCATCACCTGTCAGTGAGAAGCCGTCCTCCTGCTGTCTGGCCAGATTAAACTCCATTGCGTAACTCTCGTGTGTTCCTGCCAGTCTGTTTAAGAAAATATATTCTGAACCACACTGCTTTAAAATATTTTCTTTTCAAATTGGCTGCAAAATTATTTTCAGAACGGCCTTTTGTCATGCCACTCGAGCTAATTCTAAAACAAATACACTGCGTTTAAATTTGGCATGAAATGAAAATTCACTGTATTTGCTAAATGCATGTCATTTATTTGCACGATTAATTCAAGTATATCTTTCATTTTTATCAAAATGCTATCAACCTCGATCTCCCAATAAAATCACATAATAGAAATTGGTTATGTGAGATGGACTTTTTGACAGAAAACTCGCATTCAAGCAGCCTTACACGGATGCACAAAACCAAGTTTAACTCTACATGTTTTCTTTAATAATCCATTTTACTCTGATGTACTTCAAAATATGAAACAAAACAACTTCTGCTACTTCTGTTCTATCAAGGCTTTCAAAAAAGATTCAACGAAGATGTTCTTAGGTCCCAGAAAGTACACAAGTGATGGAAACACTGCTCCTCACAGGATGCCGATGAGTTGATATTGCTGGAGAAACACTGTTGTATCTTAGACCTTAAATTAGTTCACACAGTCAGAAGCATCTATTTCCAGTAAGTCATGAGTCAGTTTAGCCTGACTTCATCTAATCAGTCACTCAATACTGAGACATACTGTAGGGACCAACCAGTGATAGACTGACTACCGGCTTGTATTTGGGTGAAATTATTAGCACAAGTCAAGCTTCTGTAAATCACACATCCTCATCTATCGCTGTAGTAAAAAAAAAAAGGACAAGGGACAGAGGGGCGGGTTAAGGGGGCAGAAAATGCTCCCTCTTTCATGTCTCATTGTTACATAACTACAGGCCATGACATTCCACAGACTGGGCGTTTAACTACAAGATCAGATGGACAGCTGCAACAAGATGGCATGCACAGACACAGATAGGTTTGGGTAAAAAAGGCTTTGCCTTTGTTATTTATTAAACAGTAGTAAATCATACACGATCATAGCCCTTCTACAATTAACATTACGCAACACACCCTCAATTATTACACGCAAGTATGATTTTAATCAAATAAACTACTGTTTGTTACGAAAAATGGTATGCTAAACAACAATTTTATCGTTTCTACAGTCAGTACCACGGTCAATTTGAACCACTCACAGTTAATGACAGCCTTTGAATTGAAATGACAAGATCTCACACTCATCTCTCGAACACAAGCTGCTTTTGTTAAATGGAATCAGACTAGAAAGTTCTCTCAGAGATTTCAGATTTTAGCCTGTGTCAGTTATGCAACCCAAAATAAGTGTTACATTCAGTGTCACTTCTCTACAGCGAAATGATCATATGTCATTGGTCTAGACTCTAGAGTGCAACATTTTGGTCATAATTGCATACTGTCAGAATCATCCAAAATGTTACAAGCTGACTGTTTATCGGAGTGTACATTCCAACAATGTTTATAGAGGAAAAAGTAGCAGACAATGCTGACGGTCACTGGCACTTCTGAAGCACGTCTTTGCTACAACTATTGTTACATTAGGTAATACAAATATTTGAATATTTATCAAAAATTCGAGTTGGTAATATATATAATATAATATGATAACATGGTGGTGCATTTTTTAAATTAAAGATAAACCTGCTTACACAACAAGTTAGGGTTAATCATAAATAAACATGAATAAATAGCTTGTACAATTCTCCAATAATAACCAATACAGTAATGAGACCAAATAAAGCTTCTAAAATTAAAACCTTAAATTATATTTTAATCTATCATTATCAACTATAAAGACTATTTTCTTTTAAAATCATAATAGGTAACAGAAAAGTTGTCTGTCTGTAAAGGATGTACAGTAACAAACATACGTGCATTAACAGGCCTTTACGCGGTTTATTTTTGTCTTCGTTCGCTAACGTCGTTTTATATCCAGCAGGCATTTTTAGCGTTTATATGATCACCAAAGGCCTGATGTTTTCAGGTGATGAAGCGCTGGTGTTGTGATCGATGCGCAAACACAGGCCTCACTCCGGCATATCTGACATAACAGCAGCACTCCCTGTATCTCTGGGCCTATTTAGTGATTTTACCAAGTGTGTATTCTTGTCTATTTTACATGCAATGCACCATCGCAATACAAACAAGTGGAAACATTAAAAAAACAATGCCAAACCAGCATCAAAACAAAAAGATGCGAGCGTAAAAACGGGCGTGTTATGTGAGCGAAGATAACGGTGAATGCGCACACATGTCCAGCGACTGCATTTTGCCATTTCTAAATAACAATACGCATAAATGTCGACTTGGCTCATTCTTAACAATGAACAAAATCACAGTTAAAATTGAATCAGCAGCAGCAGTGATGTAATATTTGCCAGCGGGCAGTCCCGTCAGCTTCCACCACACCGCGTTTCCCAAATTCCCATTCAATACTAAAAGCAAAGCCATATTTATACTCACGTTGACGATAAATGTCATCTCCCTGATTCCTAGATGTCACGATGTCAAATCACGATGAACGATTGCCACGTTTCGGTTGATTTTGTGGTGGAGATATTGAGCGCAACAGAGGCGCAGGGCTGGAGCGAGCGCGCTACGTCAGAATGAAGCGCACCCTCCTCCCTCGCTGTGAGCCCTCCTCTTACAATACTGACTTTTGGGCATCTTTACTCTGATACACGTTCACAAATCACGTCTTTTGGGTCCAGATGAGCGGATTTGCATACTGTGGTTTGACAGCGTAAGGGTGGGAGGGGTGTTAGAATGCTGGTCCCCTGTAGGCAGCTCTTTGTTCTGTCATTACTAGAGATGCATTTCTCATTGTTTAGTCAAAGAATGCCTTCCTTTACTCTCAGACTCTGAGTTAAATAGCTGGCACGTCTCATGAATGGTCTAAGGGCCCATCTGTCAGGGGGGCCCACCTAATTTTAGCTGGATACTAGAGAAAACAGGGATTACAGTTGTTCTTGGGCACGCAATTTCAATGTCATTGCAAACATTTAAAAACGGCTTTCACTTGCTAAACTGACAAATGTTGCTAGGTTGTTTTTAGAGATGCAAATCAAAGTGATGTAACCACAGATGTACAGTTTCTGTCCAAATAATTTATGTTTGTTCAATATCTACATCTAAAGTAAAAAAAAAAATAAAAATAAAAATAATCTTTTTGTGATCTAATGACATTATGGTGTTAAGCATTGTCTGAAAAATGTAAAATCTTTTTGGGACCAGTCCTCACTTCATTCTATCAGTTATAAGTTATTTTTAATTTTTGTGTTCATGCATGTTTAGAACACCATTAGGTTGAATTTCTGAGTGTAACTGACAAGACCTGAACAAACTTTCATATAATATAAACAGTTTCATATAATATAAAAAGTATAAAAAAAAATATTTTATTTGCAAAAAACAGAAACAAACAAACAAACAAATACAGGATTTGCATAGTTCAACTAGGTTATGAATAGGATGTATATTAGTATACCATGCAATGCTGAATTAAAATTCTGTTTACTGTGCGGAAAATACACTTGTATGTTCCCAAACCATAAGAAGTCCTTATGCTAACACTGATCTGTAAGTCAAAGTCATATGCAAAGCAATCTTTGAGTAGTATTTAATACTATGAATGTCTCCAAATCCGTCTTCTTCATTTGTTCTTAGCCCTAAACATAGACATGCAGTAATGATGACATGAAATGAACAAATTGATGTTTCCTTGATCTTTTGAAATATGTATCTTTGGGATTTAAAATACAGAAATATTTGGACCCCTGTTCTAGTCCAAAGAAAGCATGTATAGAAACAAAGCTGCAAAAATGTGTTGTTCTGGAAGCTGTGACTTTTGTATTAACAAACCTTTCACATTTACACAACAATAATGTCTATTCTGCGACTTGGACTGCATAGTCATGGTGAAATAATGAGAAGGAGGTGGGATAGATACTATTATAGACATGATTAGTAACCAGTTGTTAAAGATACTGTGAGTGAAATATAAGGGCTTTTTCTGGCTGTCGGTTACTGTACCATATGTGACTCTATGTTGACTTCCAAAATTAGTAGAGCGGCTGACTTTATTTTTAACAAGGCGCTTGATCACATCTGGTGTCACTCCAGTCTATTTGAGGGTCATTAGAGCACTGTTAAGGCCTATTCACACCAATGATAACGATAACAGTAAAGATATTATTTTAAAAAACATTTTTAAATCTAAAAGAATAATGAAACAGATGAACAATAATGTTATTACTATATTATGATGGGATTTTATTATGCATATCAGAATGCATTCTGCTTTAAAGAGTTTGAGCAGTCAAAGTGGCAGAAAACAAAACTGCAGCACAGACTTATAATAAACAATGTCATCACACTGTTGTAAATGCTAGCATAATTATCATTATAGTAATCGTCATTGGTATGAACAGGCCTTTACTTATTTCATGTGTTATAAGCTCTTATATATAAGCTCTTAAAGGTACAGTAGCAAAATTGCCTGTTTATAAGGTTAGTTTACTCAAAAAAAAAAAAAAATTCTGTCAGTAATGTGTCGTTTTAAACCCATAAGACCTTTGTTCATCTTCAATATACTTAAGATATTTTTGATGATTTTCACACATAGTAGAGTCACTGATGTCACATTATAACCATGTCCTTACTACAGTGCGTTTCTGGGTCTGGGAACATTTCAGTTGCATTGCTCTACATATCCAGGGCTGGAGAGTTCTCGGATTTCATCAGAAAATATATTACTGTGGGTTCCAAAGATGAACGAAGGTCTTATGAGTTTGAAACAACATCAATTAATGGCAGAATTTTTATTTTTGGGTGAACTATAACTTTAACTTTAATTCTAAAGGCCAGAAAGAGGGAGGAAAAATTAAACTAGGACTGTTTTGGTAAAACATGACAGTAAAATGTTGGGTGTGTTTTACACTGAACTCGGGGGGTCATTTTAAAAGGAGTTGCACATAGTACCTGGAAGAGGAAAAGAACAGGAAACGGAATGATTCATCATGTACATGCCATTGTTTTTGCTGTCTTACAGTCAAGTTTGTCTGTCGCTCCTGCTGTAGTGATGACAGTAGAAAGGACAAATATATACTATCTGTCCCCCAGCATGACGGATATTACAGTTTGTTCTTGCTGTAAACCACACTTGCATTTTGAGTGACAAATGTGTCTACACAAGATTTCGTACATTTCGGAATCAAGTCTTTTGATCTTAGTGTGCGTGTAAATATGCACATAACACAGCAGCTGTGAAACTGTCCCCAAGAGTTCAAACCCTGTAAACGGCATCTACGGTTTTGGTTCTAGGTCTGGTTGAAAAGCTGCACCCTCAAAAGGAACAGTCTTTAACTGCACGGAACCTCTGCAGTGATGTTGGTTCTACTTTCTGTTTAGGGTTTTGTTCTCGCCCGACTGGGCTGTAACCTGCAGACCGACCGGTGGGCTTGAACCCAGGAGAGCGTCCTGTGGGAATCAAGCCCATGGAGCGAGCAGTTGCTGGCCGCCGCAGAAATCTGCCAGAGGTCACGAGGTCACCATAACCATGGGCGTGAGAGAAGGCGTAACCGGACCGCCGTGTGCTCCTTCGGGTGAGCCTAGTGCGACGAGGACGAGGAGCAGGCTCCTTCATCCGACACACCTTATACCTCACCTGTATTCAACAATCGAAATGAAAAACGTTAATGTGTGCGCACAGCTATCCATCAGTTTCAGCAAACGCTTCAAAAGATCCAGTCATAAGTGTCAATTTTTCTGTCACCTGAATCACCTGAAAGCTGAAAATATATATCACATATAAGCTTTCAATTGATGTATGGTTTGTTATTATAAAACAATATTTGGCAGAGATACAACTATTTGGAAATCTAAGGGTGCACAAAAATCACGTTCTGAGCAATGCATATTACTAATTAAAAATAATATATTTTTGGTAGGAAATTTACTAAATATATTCATGGAACATGATCTTTACTTAATATCCTAATGAGTTGTGGCATAAAAGCAAAATCAATCATTTTGACCCATACAATGCATTTTTGGCTATTGCTTTAAATATACCCTACTAGACTTGATGAAATGAAACTGGATGTCCATATAAACAGTCAGTGACTGCATATTCAGAATAATTTGATCGAATAATTATCTTAATAATAATTTATATAATACTACTTAATGGCATGTTATTTGGCAAGAAAATGGAATTGTGAATTAAACTGTATTTAAGGAGCAGTACAGTAAGGCTAAGTAACTCTATACCTTGTCATTGATGGTAGGAAAGATCTGGCTGTGGGCGAACCGGTAAGCAACCACCGGCAGCACACACAGTAAAGCTGTCAATGCAACAGTCAGCCACACGTTGGGCTGGTTAAGACAATTTCGGGCAGTTCCTGTAAAACACAAGATACACACTGTACACGCTCGATACTTTCCTGAAAATGTGTAGGAAAAACAGTATGTGATATGACATGCACATTACAAATCATGCAAGCCCTGCTCACCTATGAATGCAAAAGAAGATGGACGTAACTGGAAGAGTCCATCAGTGAACATGGTGAAGGTCAATATGAAGAACATTCCCAAACTTCCCCAAACGAAGAGATGGTTGACAACAGTCCAGTATGAGAGGTCCAGCCCCAACTGTAAGGAACATAGAGCAGAAATGAGTATGTTTCAAATCAAACGAATCACACACACAACTGCAGCACAGGGTTAAACTGACCTGTACACACACAGTGACTGTGAGACAGGTTTGAGTAATCAGTGCAAACGACTGATAGTCTGCTCCATCTTTGCCGTCGTCTCTCGCCGTGTCATATGTGGCAGCGTAAGGCACAAAGAACAGCACCAGAGAGCTGTAACAGCTGTGAAGTGCACAAATCATGAAAGCACGTTTACTGAAGTACTGACTCAACTGCCCTGGCACATACAGTGTAGGATACTCCAGACTCCAGCCAGCATTCACATCCTGGAGAAACATAAAATTCAAAAGTCATGTTTCATTTCACCGAACCAGCTCATATACAGTTGATATGCTACTAGGTCTCACTCATCTTTTTAAAAAACAAGGTCATGGTGAATTGACACTGTTTAATGTTCCTTGAAAGTTAACCGTTTCAAAAACCTTTCATACCTGGTCAAACAGACTCATTCCCAAAACAGGCAGGGCGGTGTATACCAAGTTATACAAAGTGATAAAGCCTTCATCATACACTGTCTGGGTAGACATACAAGAAGCAAAAATGCTTTTTGTAAGCACTTAAGTAAATCTTCGCAAGGGTAAATACAAGAAAAAAAGAACAGTTTGCACTTGGCTCACCTGAGCAGAAAAGCCGCAAAAAAACGCATACCAGAAGTGCACAAAGGTAAAGGTAAAGTTCTTATAGAAGAAGTATCTCAGGAACTTGCACATGCGCAGGTATGACCAGCGGCCGTGTACCAGCAGGAGGCGCTGCAGGAAACGGAACTGGGCGAAAGAAAAGTCACTAGACAGCACTGCCTGCATCCCCTCCTGACCGCTGATACCCACACCGATATGAGCCGCTGCAGAACAAGAAGATAATAAGATTAATATTAATAAAAAAAAAAAAAAGCTTGCATAATATGTCACACTGTGCAAATGCTAAAAGCACAAGTATTAGCACCTAATCAATTAAAACAATTAAAACTGTAGACGGTCTCAGTACTTCAATGTTAACTAAAACTAAACGATCACATTTTTTAAATATAGCTAAAATAAAATCCAAAAAATTTGATAAAAACGTACACTTTACAAACTGTAATGAAAATGAAAGCTGACTGAAATACATTTAGTTTCAATTACTAAAAACTAAAATAAAACTGAAATATAAAAAAGATTTTTTAAACTAAAACTAAAAAATTTAAGCTATATGGAAATATATATGAAAACAATAAAAAAAGCTTAAATGTAAAACGTAAGTTGCACTGAATATATATATAAAAAAAATCAAAATATTATTACTTTAATTAAATACTAGAATGCTATATAATACTAATACTAAAATAACACAGCATTGCTACGAACAAAACTCCAATTGTGATTTAATATCTGCAGGAGCATTTTAACCTTTTTAATTTTTATTTAAATAAATAAAAGGTAAAACCTTTTAATATTTTTTTTTTTTTATGCATCTTTTTTGTTGTCAAGCTGAGTTCACCTTTAATCATGCTGACGTCATTAGCTCCATCTCCTATGGCTAGAGTGACCGCTTTCTTATATTTCTTGACCAGCTCCACCACCTGAGCTTTCTGCAGAGGAGTCACCCGACAACAGATGACCGTCTTGCACATGCAAGCCGTCCGCAAAAACTCCAGCTCCATGTTGCTCTCCAGAGCGAATGCCTACAAACACAAAGATCACAATGAGAAATAAGATGGTCTTACTCTGTGCAGCCACATCCATTTCAGAATCAGGCAGAAGAAAGTAGGGAGGAGTTTCTCACCAGGCTGTGTCCATTAATCACCAGTCCGTAGTCTCCATTTACATTTTCATCCAGAACCACTGTAGGAGTTTCACCCAGGATAACCTCAGGAATAAGGAATTTGTCTTGTTCAATAGCAGGACACATCTTTAGACGGGCATCCCTTTACAAAAAAAGAGACAATCAAAACATACAGTAAATGCAACACAGCATGCACAAAAAAAAATCATACTGTCGCAAGCAACATCATTACATATACTAGGAATCTTGACTTCGCCCATGTGTTTTAGCACTCAATGATACATGTGATGCCATCTGCATGAGATATATTACCTCAGCTCCTGTCTGACCTCCTCGGGTGAGTTGGATGCAACAATAAACACGTCGTTCATCTCCTCCCTCAGTAGGTTACATGAGTAGCCAATGTTCTCAGCCGTCTCTGTTAGAGACAGACAGAAACAAGAACGTTTGATAATTTATCATTAACAGAACTTAATTGACAACCTGACAACCAGGAATGCACAGGAGCATGCACACACACACACACACACACACACACAGACGCAAATGGTGTGGGTAATCAGTGCATTACATAATGATTATACATGACACAAGCACTGATCTCATTATGTTACATAACTGAATCATTGCATTTTCATAATATAAACATAGAAGTTTTAGTTTAAATTACAAAATAGCCTTTGGGAAGAGATTGTGTTGCTTAATGCCTTTATTTCTCTCTTCATAGAATGAGATGCACAGCACTGACTGACATAAACCAACCCCAATGTCTCTAAGACTGTCAGATTTGAAGATATGTCTGTTTGGGATTGGGTTGCTAGGGTGCTTGATAGAGGTTGCTAGGGTGTGGCTAGGAAGAGGTTAAGTGATTAATGATTTGTGATTAATGATAGCTGCCTTGAGTCAGACAAGCTCACCCCCCTGTCTCTACGAAACTGTGATGCAGAGTTATATTCAATGCAAAATTACCATATGTAAATTACCATAGTAGAAAAAACAGCTGTTGTCCCACGTCCCATCCCTAACTATTGAATGTCTTTGGGGAATTCTGGGGCGCTCTTTCCCCCCCAGGGGTACAACTTATACCCCATCCTGCTTAATAATCTCTTCAAATGCTGTGATTCACGAGTTTCTACAAAATTCTCGCTCTGTCAAAGTTTGCCGTAATGTTAAGTCTATGGGATTTTTCGCCCACTCTATACGATCATCGTAAGTCAGATCGGTCATAAAAGATATAGCAACTAACTTCAGATCAGTCTGAAGATCTGCCCTGAGTTTGGAGTCTGTATAGTAAAAGCTCTAGGAGGAGCTAGAGTTGATCATTTTGACGTATAATAATAAGTTTAAATAGTAGATCAGTAATAACAACACATAATAATGAAGCACCTTGCTTGTCACCAGTGAGCACCCAGATTTTGATTTCAGCTTTAGCCAGCTGTTCAATAGTCTGAGCGACTCCATCCTGAAGTTTATCCTCTATTGCGGAGGCTCCGATTAACTATACAAAACAGACAGCAAAAACACTTTAGCATCATATACTACAAAAAATAGGAACGTATTAGGGTCAATTAAACAGAGCAGCCAACAAAAAGACTATAACCCGTTTTGTTCATACCATCATGTCTTTCTCTATCTCCTCGTATAGTTTCTCCAGTTTCTCCTCCCGGTCCTCCAGAGCCACACTAGACTCGTGATGGCGCTGTTTCCACTCTGAAAAATATTCCTCATCCAAATCCTTATATGCTAGAACAAGAGTTCTCAACCCCTCGCCGGCAAACTCCTACAGAGGCAGAGAGGAATAGATATTGAAAGACTGCACAATCAAATTCATATTTAAAGTCTATGTACTGTATCTCTGTGAATAACAGGCACTCCGATTGTGGGTATATTTGAAGAGTTTTCTATAGAGATCACCTGCTTATGAGCTGTCTGAGTTTAAAAATAATTAGTTCACCGCCTACAGTATGTAGACAGAAAGGCAGCTCACAAGGCTTTATCACAGAGGTATATTGTCTAAAGCGTGTGAGAGAGAGTCTCACTAGAGCCCTCTGGTGTTGACTCACATTGAGGTGCTCTGTGGTGACCTTCATCAGCTCGCTGCAGGAGGAATGTAGTCTCTCATATACGATGGTGTCTGCTCCTTTACAGTACAGGGTGAGCTTGCCCTCTGGATTACGAACTGTAAGAAACAACACACATAAAATACAGACTACATAAGAGCCAAGGAGGCTTCCTAAAGCGATAGTTTAACCTAAAAACATTTTGTGTTAAATCTGCTCACCATCAGGGCATCAGAGATGTAGAATATATAGACTTTATAACCATTATTTCTGGTCAAATAAACCAGTCCATAATCTCCTCTAGTGAAAGTAAATTGTCTTCTTGCATCAACATATTTAGAATATATTTATTTGTTTTACTTGTAAACAGTGCTTGATCTGTGTATATTTCTCTCCTGATAAAGATGACTGAAGTAAGCCAGTATATGGGTAGAGAACTCCTATTTTAGCCAGATGCAGTGAATTCAAGTTTATAAAAAGGCCCTAATGATGAATTTGTTTATAACAAATGCACAACTTTTCGCTTCACAAGACAATAATTAATGGACGCGTCGGATTATTGTGTTTTTGTGAATATTGTGACGGCACCCATTCACTGCAGAGCATCCGTCGGTGAGCAAGTGATGCAAATCTTTCTCCAAATCTTTTCTTATGAAGAAACTCTGCATCTTGGATGGGCCTGAGGGTGAGTACATTTTCAGGAAATTCTTATTTCCGGGTAAACTGTTTGTTCAATCAATAGTTTGCATACCAATTACAGACATCCTTTTTCGCACATTGTTAAAATCCAGGATGGCTAGCAGCTCATAGCTCCTCTGAACTCCCATCTCCTCTATTGTCACTGTCTCGGGGGTGCGTGAGCGGAACACAAAGCCGAAATTACGTGCGGCCGTGACCAGAGCGCCCTCATCAGGAGACTGTGCCTGGTACACCAGATCACCTACAAAATCAATCAAGAGTAAATTAATCAATAAAAAACGAACAATGCATGTTTTAATGTACACAGACAGCAAAAGGCTAAATTTGGGGTCTAATTTGCTGACCCCATCGGCAGATTATTTTGCTCGTGTCAATTTGACTATGATTTTTACTTGTCTAGAAAACTCTTCTTGATTTAAGAATTTTTAGATATTTTGGCTAGAACCTAGAATAGCATTTTTTTGCAGCGTACACAAGCACTTACCCTCCTTTTTCTCTTCTGCCATAACAGTGTGACAGAGAGCGAGTAATCTGAAGAAAGCATGAACATCTGGAAGCTCCAGCTTTATAGCTTCTACCAGAGTATGATCATAAAAGAAGAATTTTGGGTCTGCAAGCCGGTTAAAGGAGAAATCCACTGGTGTCATTTCCTATTACGCAAAACGCAAAGTCATTAACCCAGCCGACTTATTAAAATCCCTTGCGATGGTTTGAGACTTTGTTTCTCACCTCTGTGATCTCCAGCCTCTGTCCACTATAGTGGTCCATAACATCTCCTGGAGAGCAGAGAAAACACACTTTTAAGTTCAAACAGTATCTGGCTGTTTGATCGCTGCAGGGGAGTTTTGTTTCTTGGCAATCTTTTGAAATAATATATGCCCACAAATATAACTGCATGCGTGTGGGATTGGTCCTGACCGTAGGATTTCCCATTAATGGAGCATTTGTTGAAGGTCATGATGTTTTGGGTGAGCGTGCCAGTTTTGTCTGAGAAGATGTATTTGATCTGTCCAAGCTCTTCGTTGAGGGTTGTGGTTCGAGCCTCAGCTGGCGTGTCAGATCGTGCATGATACATGTTCCTATCCCAGTTGATGTAGTAACTGTTGCCTAACCGAATGACTTCCATACTGCAATAAAAAAGAAAAAAATGAAAATGACAGTCTTAAATTAGTGCACGAGCTTTTGCATCACCAGCATGAATTATGAATCAATTTTAGTCAAAGCTTTGATTGAAAAATTACAGCAGCGTCATCTAGAAGGATTACAGAATTATGCAATCTCAGACAGTTTCACAGAAAACAAACATATGCAGTACATAAACACACTCTACCTCACATATAATGAGATGGGCACCACAGTGTTGAGGATTATAATGTAAGACCAGAAAGTGAGGAAGGCTGAGAACGCGGTGTTCTCTTCCCGTGGAAGAAAGGCATTGAACTTTGATCCTGCATGGTTTTCCCAAATCCCATTCCCCACGGCCAGAATAATACACATCAGAGCCAGAAGCCCAAAAATCTAGGAAGAGATGTGTGAACTTTGAGAGTTACCAATGCTAATGAATTACATGAAATATCATATGAAGAAATATAGTCTTCTATTAATATATAAATAAGATTATTTTTGAAAAGAAGCATTTATTTAGTCAAAATTACTGTACAAAAAAACGGTGAAATGTTATTACAATTTAAAAGCTGTTTGATTTTAATGTAAATTGAATTGACAATACTCCAGTCTTCAGTGTTGAAAACAGTTGTGCTTTTTTTTTTTTTTTTAGTTTAGTCACTTAATTTTATGCATCATTGCTAAATAAAAATATTTGTAGGCCTACGTATACATATACATACATATGCTGTATAAAAGGTTATCTAAGACTAAAGATTTAACTTACAAAGAGCACCAGTACATTCATCAGTCGATCGATACTTGTCCTCTTAAAGGTGCTTTTCCCACAGTTCTGCATCAACTTAGTCTCTGGGCCTAGACACATAACACATATATGAACCAAAATACCGTTCCCCACAGGACAACAAACCACTATAATCATTTCAATTATAAACTCAGAATATTATTTATTTAAAAGTCAGTATTTGTCTAGTCTATTTAGACTATGGGTTGGCAAACCATTTCACACCCTCAAAAGCATACTGCAGTAATAAAGAGGAATTGAACAGGGACCGCAGACAGCTCCAGAGCACACATCACACATCTGCCTGAATTTATTACCTGCAAACAACACCAGACCAAAGCACCAGTCTGTGTTTCTGAGCGTGCAGCCTCTCAGCAGGACTCGCTCGTTGTCCAGAGAGTATTTCTGCGTGCCGAATGTCAGCGTGCCTGTGAAGCGATCCAGACGGTTGTTAGGAGGCTCACAGCACACCTCCCCTGAAGAAAGCACAGAGGAAAATGTTATTGTTTAGAAGCTGAAAAGACTTCGAAGTGGAGAGGATTTGGTCACGTTTCATTTCTAGCACTTTTTGTGTGCGTGGAAAAAAACGGATACGTTCGCACTTATTTTAGCAGATTTTAATATCTTCTGAGCACAAAATTAGACTATTGTTCTCTTTTGAAATTCAACAGGAGAAATGCAAGCTGGGGTTTTACTCAGGTGGAATATTTCGTTGACTATAATGTTGAGATTCCCATCAGAGAACACAGCAAACTAAATAAATGTCCTCCCTTACTGCTGTGATTGGTTTGACTTTGGGCATGTCCGTCCTTCTGTGAATATGAGTATAATCATGGAGTCTCTGATATGTGTTCATCGTCATTTATGTAGGATACTATTCTTACTATACTAAAATTCAAGATGTAGAGCTGCATACTGAAAATGCCAGACAGCTCCTAGCCTCAAAATATATAATCGTAATTGCACCTCAGTATTAAAGAGTCTGTGCTCTTTTTCTTTTCTTTTTTTTAACACTTTATCTTGTACCATCTGCAGTTTGGTTACTAACATTCTGTAATCTTCTTTTGAGCTCAACAGAAATTGTAATAGGTTTGTAATAACTTTAGGATAAGTACATGATGACAGAGTTTAGATTTTAAACTAAAGCAAGGCATTCTCTCTCTAGTTCTCCTCACCATCGAATGCAGCCAAAGGCTCTAAATTGCCTCCCATATCTCCCGTTACAGTCAGAGCCTGTTTAACCTTCAGGTTGGTTTCTCTGTGTGACAAAAAGCAACAAAGAAAACAAACATGAAATCGGGCATTTTAACTGCAAGCAAATGTTCACACGAGATATTTCAGCTCCAAACAACACAAAAGAATTTAATATAAATGCACGTTCATAAAAACAGCTATGCCTCTTTTCTCTATTTCTTGTACTCACCCATCCAGCTCCGCAGTTTCAATGTACACCAAGTTAAGAGGTTCACTGCTGGACAACAGGAGCAGATCTGCCTGTGAAGATGATACAGAGAGACCAAGTAATGTTTAAGTAAAGATACACAGTTTTCATTACATTTAATGTAATCTAAATCTGTATTACTGTGACAAACTGGTTGTTCTCCAACTTTATGATGTCTCCCACTTGCACATTCATCCATTTCTCGCTTATCAGTCTATTTTGAAAGAAAGATAACAAATTATGTCTACCGCATAAACATCATACGTTTCAACACTCCGGGTGTGTGTGTCATATGTTTCTATTTAACTCAACATAAATTATGAGCACATTCTTGCTAAGAGCGATACTGACACATAATGAGGGACCACCAGGACAATTATTTCAAAAATAGCAGACTGAGGCATCATTCAAGCAGGCATTCATTGTGAGCGTGTGTGATCTAAAAACAGGAAGAACCTTTTGATGCATTTACAGCTGTGTCCTGTTGTGACTGATGTGTTTGTTTGGTAGTTGGTTAAAAATTCAAAGCATTCCAGGTTATCAAGAGCGTTCAGTTAACTTATGGGCCAAAGTTTTGGGCTCTAGAAAATGCATGCACATTATCTGAACAAAATATGCATAACATTAACCTGGTTTGAGTTACAGTACATATAT
>JAUMHR010000049.1:1801943-1826827 GCA_032361145.1 Enteromius fasciolatus | reverse complement strand
GAGGGTAAACCTGAGTCAGATATCTCTGTGTGAATAGTTTCAGATGTCTCAGTGATTTCCTTGCTTTCATTTTTTGCATCATCTTGAGATTTGACCTCTTGCTCTTCAACAAGGTTTAATGGTTCGGAATCACCTTGCTTCGGTTCTTTTTCATTTACTAACTCAGTGCTTGCCACAGTTGACTCTGGTTCAGAGACTGCACTTGACTTACTAGCATTGATGCTCATTTGCTCTTTGTTTTGTGTTCCATCATGACCTTTCTCTGGCAGCTTGGTTTCATCTGATTTTGCTGTCTCTGTACCTTTAAACAATCCGAACAGATCACCTGTGATGTTGTCCGTTGGCAAGCTGGTTGGAAGGTTGAAAAATGAGTTCTTCTGCTGTTGCGGTTGTGCTGGAGCAGAAGGTGGTGATGACTTGAAGAAAGAGGTCTGTGGCACTGAGAAGAAATTAGAAGTCGCTGGCTTGCTAGGAGCACTTGGGCTAGAAAACATTGACATAAACCCAGAAAACGCAGCAGGCTCTGGGGGTCTTTGAGATCCAGGCATTCTTGGTCTTGGTTGATTTGAAATGGCAGGTCTAGGTCCTCTTGGTTGAGGCATTCCAGGTCTGGGCTGACAGAAAGGTCCTGCCATTCTTGGTCTTGGCTGAGCAGGAAAACCCATTTGTCCTGGTTGAGGTATAATAGTGTCTTGTTTTTGCTGTTGCTGCTGCTGAACAGAAGAAATCAATTGTGGATCTAAAGATGGTTGTGTGGTTGCCACTATTAATGTTTTGTCAGTTTCATGTGACTTTGTGAATTCATCTGGTTTTTCCTTAACGTCTGCTAGCTGGCTGTCAGAAATTGTCAATACAGTGTCTTTTTCAGATTTAACTGAAGCCTTATCTGCTGTTTGTACATCATCAACTTTCTCTGTTCCTTCAGTGAGAGGTTTCTCATTATCTGATGGTTTCTCAGAATCCAGAGATTTGTCAGATTCCTGAGAGTTTTCCAGTGCCACACGTTCTTCTGCTTCCATGTGTTTTTGCACTGGGTCTTCTGACCTTTGACTTGATTTTTCAGAATCTTCGGTTTTCTCAGATTCTACAGAGACCTCTGATGGTTTCACAAGCTCAAAAGGCTCTAAAACTCTCTCTTGCTCTGATAAATTTTCACACATGTGTTGGTTTAAATCTTTGTCGGAATCAGTGGCTACAGTTTCTTTTTTATTTTCCACATCCAGTTCCTCATTTTTAAGTTGCTCATTACTGGTTTGTTCCTCACACGTTTTATCTACCACAAAAGTTTCTTCATTTTTATACTGCACCTCGGCCACAGGTACAATATCTTCAGTCTCACTAATTGGTGCCACGCAATCAGTTTTCTCTGAACTTGTGGCTAAATTTTCTTTCTCATTTTTAATGTCCAGTTCCTCATTAAGTTTCTCATTAATGGTTTGTTCCTCATGTATTTTGCTAACAGCTGATGTTTCTTCCTTTTCAGTTTTCTCTGTCAGAGGCGCAACCTCTTCAGGCTCTTTTATTAGCATTACCACTTCAGATTTTGTATCATCAATTATAGCATAATGCATTTCATCAGTTCTCCCTGTATTATTCGTAGACTCTTCCTTCTTTTCATCACTCAGTTGCTCATCCTTCTTGCCAGGAGGTTCAAAGGTGATGTCTGCAGGTACTTTTTCTTTAGCCTCAACTGATCTATTTTCATCTTTAATTGCATCAGTTAAAGGTGGGGTCGTTATACTGCATGTCAGAGAATCTGCCTTCATGGTTGATGCATCTGCAGGTTTTGATTCAGATTTCTTATCATCCACAAAAGACATAAGGCTGAATCCAGGTGATTTTGTTTTATCTGATGAAAACACAGAAGGAACTTTAAAGAGACTTTCTGGTTCAGAGCTTCCCACTGGACTTGGCCCACCAAACATGGAAAACAATCCTTTTCCTGTTGATTCCTTATTGGTAGATTCAACTGCAGCAGCATCATTTGGTGCTTGGGATTGAGAACTACCTCCACCAAACATGGAAAATAAACCAGGGCCACTGCTTTCCTTGACCCCAGAACCAGGCAAAATACCTCCAAGTATTGAGGATCCAGATGCAGATGTTTTTGCTGCAGTTCCCATTGTTGGCGTTGTCGGCTGAGAAGACCCACCAAACACAGAAAATAGTCCTTTGCCCAGAGGTTCTTTGGAACTGGGCCCTCTTGGAGTTGGACCCCTTGGTGGAGGTCCCTGTGTAGTTCTTGGAACATGTCCTGGTGGTCCTCTTGGTACAGGTCCTGGAGCCATCCTTGGAGTAGGCATGTGTGGTAGTCTTGGTCCCACAGGCAGATCCTTTGGGCCAGACATAGCTGAACCTTTCTGGTCAGGTTGTGGCTGAGCAACAGATCCACCAAACAGAGAAAATAAACCTTTTCCAGGTGGATCTTTAGGTACAGATGGGGCCTGTGTTGTTTGAGGACCAGAACTTCCAAACATTGAGAATAATCCTGTTCCTGGTGTTTCTTTAGAGGATGAGGACCCAGGGAGTATCCCTCCTAGTATGGACTGTCCACTCTGAGGCTGGGTTTGACCCGAAGATGAAGTGCCAAAAAGTGAGAATATTCCTTTGCCAGATTGCTCTTCAACAGCTGTAGAAGAAGAAACTGGTTCAGTGCTGGTGGGCATTGCCTCTTCATATGATTTTGCAGGCCCTTCCACTTCCTTTGTACTTGGTTCAGATTTTGATATGGAGGTCTTTGAAGTGTCTGCTTTTTCTGTTTCTGATGAAATTGGCCCAGAATTGATACTTGGTTCATCCGACATTACTTTAGAGGTTTTTAGGGTGTCTTCTGATGGTACATTTCCTGTTCCTGAGGACACTGATCCAGAAGTGATCCTCAGTTCCTCAGATATTACTGTAGAGGTTTTTAGAGAGTTTTCTGATGGAAGCTTTTCTGTTCCTGAGGACACTGATCCAGAAGTGATACTCAGTTCATCAGACATTACTTCAGAGGTTTTTCGGGTGACCTCGGATGGTACGTTTTCTGTTCCTGATGACACTGATCCAGAATTGATACTCAGTTCATCGGACACTACTTTAGAGGTTTTTAGGGTGTCTTCTGATAGTACATTTCCTGTTTCTGAGGACACTGATGCAGAAGTGATCCTCAATTCCTCAAATATTACTGTAGATGTTTTTAGAGAGTTCTCTGATAGAAGCTTTTCTGTACATGAGGACACCGATCCAGAAGTGATACTCAGTTCATCAGACATCACTTTAGAGGTTTTTTGGGTGTTCTCGGATGGAAGCTTTTCTGTACCTGATGACACTGGTCCAGAAATGATAGTCAATTTGTCAGACATTAATTTAGAGGATATCTCATGATCTTTTATTTTCTCTTCAAACATTGTTGATTCTGTGTTTGCACAATCTTCTAGATCAGACACATGGCCACCCTTCTTGTAATCATTATCAGGGCATGTTTTTTCAGAAGAGCTGGCCTCAGAGCAGATGCTTTCATTTTGTTCAACAGTGCCTGGTATTATTGGTGCGGAAAATGCACCAGAATTGGTGAGTACATCAACAGTTTTGTCACTTTTAATCTCTGAAACCTCTGTTAGAGCCTCTGGGGATGCCACCATATTAGAGAGATTAATATTTATGCTCTGACTGTCGGTTTCTTGAGATTCCACAAGGTCTTGGGAACCATCAATGCTTTCCATAGGAGTCTTGTCAATGATAGGATCATCTTTCTCTATTGTATCAAATTCAGCTGCCATGAAATCTTCCTCACTAGGACAGTCTTCAGGACTGCTAGCCTCTGAAATCATGATCTGAGGAATAAGCATCTTTCTGGGGCCCAAACCAGAAATGACTAATGATCGTCCCACTAGCTCTGTAGGTGAAACTTGAATGAAAGATGGGATCTCCTCAATAGATATCATCTCAGACAAAACAAGCTGCTGGGGAGTAACGTCTACCTGACTATAACAGTCCACCACAGTATCTTGTGGTGAAACAGACTGAGGCACCGATGCTGTATGAGGTACAGAGTACAGTGGTGTGGCTTGATCTGTCATATGCTGGCCATCGCATCCACTGACTGTAGCATAATGGTGTTGAGTTGACATTTCATATGTTTGGCCTGCATCAGTCTGGTTGCCAGATATAACCATAAATGGTATCTCTTTCAATTGTGTTTTAAGTGTTAAGGGAGTAACTGTAGACACACAGGAAGATGTAGCAGGGCTCGTGGACTTATCAATAGTGACTGAAACTTCAGGAAATACTTCTGGAAACTTCCTTCCAGAAATATTTTTTTGAAGCTGTGTCTCTGCTGGAATAGCACAAACATTCATTGGCTGAGAAATTGTGGCACTAAATGATGGAGCTGGGCTTTGAGGAGATGGCTGAGTATGAGGAACAGTTGTTTTGTTATGTTGTATGAGTGCACTACTTGTTAAAGGCTGGTCAGTGGGAACAACTTGAGCTGGAACTGGTGAAACTTCATTACGTTTGACGGGTGCTCTTGTTACAGAAGGTGGTGTAGTAATTACTGAACTTGGAAGATACACTGTTGGTGGATCAACTAAGGATGGTGATGTATGTGCTTTAACAGTAGATGCTACGGTTCCACTGATCACTGACATTTCGGCTGTTTTCGTCACTGACTGGTTTGGAGAGGTTTTCATTTCTTGGGTAAACGCAATACACACTTTTTGTGACTGTTTGACAATTGACGGCATCATTTTATCACTTCCCTGTGAGATAGCTGTTGCTGGCTGTGAGTTTGCTCCATCGAACATTGAAATTAATCCTTTGACTGGCATCTTTGTTGCTGGGCTTGAATTTGAGACTTGATCTGGAGATACCTGACAACTATCCATGACACTTGGTTTGACAGTAGGACTTGTTGAAAGTGGTCTTGAACATGCCATGGAAACTTGAGAGTTTGTTGTTGTTGTCGGTACAACAACTACTGATTCAAGTACAATGGCAGAAGTTGACGTTGGCAGGTTTGCAGCAGTACACACAATATTAGGTGACAAACCATGGTCAGGTGTGGTTACATCTTGAACTGAAATAACTGGAACAACTGAAGTTTGAACAAGTGTATTGGCTAATGATAAAGGCTTTTCAATGAAAGTAGTTGTCCCACTCTGAGAGGTGGAATCTCCAAAGCTTTCCACTGTTGATTGTTTGATAATGCCTTTGCGCCTTGAGACTACAGTTGAAGCAGCAGCAGCTGAAGTAAAAAATGGTTTAGTCCCTTTATTCTCAGTTAAGGTCAAGGAAACTGACTGGTGTGTTACCACCTGTCTGCTGATGATAGATCTTTGAGCTCCTTGCTGATAATTTGTATGCTCTGAGGAATATATGAGAGGCATAGACTTTGGGGGCAGGTCACTGAAGGTGACCATTTTAGATGAATTACTGATTTGTGTACGAAGATGAGAGCCCTTTGTATCAACACCCACGTTGCTTACAAATGGAAGCTCCTTATTCAAAAGATGTGTTTGCACTGGTTCAGCAGATGCACGTTGTTCGTTATTTTGTTCTACAGAAAGTTTAGAGACATGTAAATCAGTTCTGTGCAAATTACTTTTCATCTGATCGGATATATCTGCCATTTCTGTAGGCACACTGGATTGAAAATATGGGTATGATGCTTGAGATTCTACATTCTTTGATTGTGGGATCAATGCAACATTTCCTGACAGTTGATAAGAATCTTTATTTGTTGTGGTGCCATACATAACCGCTGTACTTCCTGAGGTGTTCTGAGTCAATATGCTAGCAGTCCTTGGAGATGAAAGATCTTTGACATCATCACAACTTTTGTTTCTATTTACGTCAATCATTCTATCAGCAGTCAGGTCAACAGCCCCAACATAGGATGTCTTAAAAGTGCTTCTCAAATTTTTGGGCTGTCTGCTTCCAGACCTTGATTTCTCCTCTTCACTTCTAGTAAAATCTACAGGATGTCCATTTTGCAGAACAGAGCAGCAGTTGCGCTTTGCAGGTGAAACAGTCACAGAGAAGTCTATCGGTTTGCTGAAGGGTTGCGATTCTACAGTTTGTGTCTTTGACATTAAGAGGAGTCCATTTCGGTGATGAGTAGAGATCTGTTGGTGCAACAAAGGTTCTGTAGTATGACATCCATTCAATAATTGCATTTGACGTGGATTACCTTTTTCCTCTAGTAATGATACAAAAGGTGATGTTTTTTGAGAGATCTGCTCAGAACATGAAAAAGAATCAACTATTAACGGCATTCCTATTGAGTCTTTTCTTGAATATTTGTAGATGGCTGCTTTATCTTTGACAAGAGGCATTACTCCATTTGGAAGCATTTCTCCTGCTAATCCCTCAGACATCTTAGAGGGCGATCGGCCCAAAGACATATCCATAGTGGATTTAATTGTGTTAGCTGGTGCTGAAGGTCCTTTTGTTCCTTCAGCTATAGTTGATTTCAAAGAGAAAGATGACATTTTGTCAGCCAATTTGCCTTGACCACAAACTAGCTTAGGAAGCAAAGAAGGTTCGACCAGTAAAGGTACACCAGATAGCCCTTTTAATACTTCAGCATCAGTGGTTGGTCTTGTCTTTACAAGTGACAGGACACCAGCTTCATTCATAACTTCTCCACAAACCTCTGGTGTATCTGACAAGAGTTTTGGAGACATGTCAACTATGTCGTTGATTGAATTAGCTGGTGCTGTGGGTATTCGGTTGGGCTGTCCTAAAACAGATGATTGCCATGCTATTTGTAATGTAGGACCTTTGCTTTGAAAGCAGCCCTCTTTAGTAGAGACTCTTCTGACTTTACAGCACTGCTGGC
This sequence comes from Enteromius fasciolatus, assembly GCA_032361145.1. Taxonomy (NCBI): domain Eukaryota; kingdom Metazoa; phylum Chordata; class Actinopteri; order Cypriniformes; family Cyprinidae; genus Enteromius; species Enteromius fasciolatus. The sequence goes on along the minus strand of JAUMHR010000049.1, from coordinate 1,820,004 downwards.
TTAAAGTACCACCATTTTTTTCTTTCAGCGTTTCCTGCACTTGTGATGGAGATGAGGATTCTGATATAAGATTTTCTTCGGAATTAGAGGGTGTTACAATTAAAGGCAAACCAGCAGTTGTCCCTGTGGCAATCACAGCAGCAGACGTTTTTCTTTTCATCAGTGGCATTGGAGATAAATCTTGCTTTTCCTCTTTGACTTTTCCGATGGGCTTTGGAGACATATCCACAATTGTTTTAACTGCACTCGCTGGAGCAGAAGGTGTTTGCCAACTAGGTGTTTGGTGGCTTAAGGCTGGATTTAACTGGGATGTTCTCACATCCACATGCTGCAAAGAATCACTTTGTCTAACATTCCATTGTGATTCACATGAACTCATGAAAAGATTTTTCCGTTGTGTTGGAGGAGGGTCCACAATCAAAGACATACCAACAAGCTCCTCATTGCCATCTGAGATTGATGTTGATCTTGCTCTCACAAGTGGCATAGCCTCCTTTTGAACCACCTCAGTCACCACAGCTGAACTAGCTGTTGATTTTGCAGACATATCTAATGTTGCTTTAATCGCATTTGCTGGAGCACTTGCTATTCGATGACAATGAGTAAGTTGCACTGGCAAACTTGCAGTTCTGCTACAAGGATGGTTTTTGCTGAGTAAAACAGGGTCTTGTAGAAGCTTGTAGTCATTAGAAGAGAGATGTGGTAGCGACTGATGCCTATGTGGGATAAGACTCTTTTCTTTCACTGATGGCTCGATAATTAAAGGCAATCCGAAAAGCTCTTCATTGCAATCTGAGAGTGATGCTGATCTCGCTCTTACAAGAGGCAGTGCTTCCTTTTGAATTGCCTCAGTAACTACAGTCGAATAAGTGGTTGATTTAGCAGACATATCTAATGTAGCTTTTATTGCATTTGCTGGAGCAGTTGCTTTTTGATGATTATGAGAAGGACCTGCCATTCTGTCGCAAATATGGTTTTGGCTGTGTAAAACAGGACCTTCCTGAAAAAGTCTGGATTTGCTACATAAGACCTGGGGTAATGACTGATGCCTTTGTAGGATAAAATTCCCCTCTGGTGCTGATGGCTCTACAAGCAAAGGCAAACCAACAGAATCTGTATTCATTTCTGTGACTGATGCCCGTCTGCTTCTAACAAGGGGTACTGCTTCAGTCGCAGAAGTCTCAGTGATCACTGTCTCCATATGATTATTGGCTGTCTTTAAAGTCATATCCAGTGTTGTTTTGACTGAATTCGCTGGAGCAGTGTTCCCATTATATGACTGTCCAGTAATGGATTCATTAACAAGTGAAGTCTGCCTTGTGAGGCCAATTTGTTTATTTTGAGCAGATATGTGCAATACTGGGCTTAAGACTGGTGATGTCTTTATTTCAGGACATATATGAGGGGAGGGTGCCTGAGGGATGGATGTTGGCACTTGGCAGGGTTTGGAAATTTGCTTAATTGGGCCTCCCTCGATGCGATCAAGTTTAACCGGTGTTGAGGCTGACTTTGATGCTGCCTTTAAGGGTGAATCGACCAGGGCTCTGTCAGGACTTACTTGCATACTGCTTGCCTGGGACACCTGATCTGAGGCTTGACTTGCAATCTGGGGTTTTTGTCTTGATGATATCTGTGTTTTATTGTATTTTTGTATGGGAATTCCACTGTCTCGAGGAAAGTACTGTGGTCTTCTTGGAGAGGCCGGAGCAGAAACGGTTCCCAGAGGCACATGAGACATTGTCATGGAGATATTTCTGATCTCTAGAGCTGGAAATGTGACATTGATTTCTTTCACTCCCTCATTTAACTCAACAGTCAGATCTACAGCAGCTGGCTCACCCATGTGAGCAGTTTCATCATTCTCCTTTTTAACTTTTAGTTTTGTTGTGGTAAAGTCAATGATATCCTGAATAGAACTTTCAGCATCAGTATCTGTTGGAGTTTTCTTATTATTATCTTTGTCTTTTTTGCTTAAGGCTCCAGAGAAATCCATAGGTTTACTACAAAGAAGAGAGTCTATTGGCATTTGAGGCTTGTTAAAAAGTAAATTCTGTGGTGGTGGCAAAGATAGTCTTTGATTTGACAACACTGTTAAAGGTTTTTGCTTCAAGGGAACATCTTCAGGCTTCGAGCTATCAAAATTCAATGCTTTCTCTGATAAAGGAGACTGTGTTGACTGTGATGGCTGTCTTGCCAGTTTGTGTTTCTGAGATGCAGCTGAAGGTTTAGAAGAAATACTTATGACTTGTTCTGAGGTCGGTGGAGTAGGTAATACTCGTGGTTTAATGGTTGCACTATGATGTGTAATCCCATCCTGTTTTGTTAAATTTGCTGGCGTTACAGGAAGTTTCCTAGTTGATGTGGGTGGCATTCCACTGCCATTCAGTACATCAGAAGGTTTTCTAGAAGTGGCCTGAGATGTAATTGTAGAGCCTGCCAATGCTGTGCTTTTAGCTGTTTGTGGTGCAGTAGTTTTCTTTTCAACAAAGTTTACATTTTGTGAAAAAACAGGGCTGAAAGTGTGCCTACTTTGAGTTTTCTGGTCAACAGGCTTATCATCTACATGTCCTATCCTAATTTCAGGAACTGAAGGTTTTATAGTTGGGGGATGTTCTCTATAGCCCACTGATGTAGAACATGTAATCTGAGAAGAGAATTGGTGTACAGATACTTCAGGAAAAAGGTCTTTAATGCCCTGATTTAACCAGTATGGTCCTCCATGACCTGGGTTCTTAACTTTCCTAGAGAGATCAGCTGCTTGGAGTTGCTCCTCTGTAGAAATTATACTTGGCTCTTGGGAACCCATTTTTACTTTTTTGAGTTTGTACACACTGAAGTCAACAGGTTGCTCTGTCTGTGCATTTATGGAGTCGTGAAACATTTGGGAGAACCACTCAAGATTCATGTTCATAATCGCGTTTCCTTTCTGAAGGGCTGAAGACAAATCAACAGGAGCATTTAAGAGCTGCGAGTCACACTGTTTTTTTCCTGGTATCCACAGAACTTCATCTTCATTGAATAGATGTATTTTAAAACCACAGAGTGTCATCTTTGGTTTGTCATTTTTATGCAGAATACTTGAAATATTTTCAGTGATTTGTTTTAAAACACGGCTCTCCTCTGGGGTTGCACATGCATAAAGGTGCTTTCCAGCCCTATCGGTCAAAAGAGTGTATATATATTCTTCATCCATGTAAACGTAATAGCCACAATCTCCTGCCTCAGCCGGCCACCACATTCCCTGCTCCAACAAGGATAACCACTGCTGGTACCACTCAGAATCTTCAAAAAACATGTCATCCTCTATATCTTCTCTGGCAGTTACGTTGCTACTGAGGTTGACCGCACCTGAAGTCAAATCCAATGGCCCCTTTTTTTCAGTGAGTCGTCTGAAGAATTTTGAATCAAATTTTGGGGTCATTTTTGAGGCATTTTTACTGAAGTCTGACATTGACTGGCACAAAAAATGTTTTGCTGGTACATCATTTGAGAGGTTTATGGCAGTGGTTTTCTCCATCCAAGTCTTTTTGGTTCTTTTATCACTGAAGCCATTTAAACTTTCACAGCCTTCCCAGGTTTTCTCGTTTGTGCTACTCATGTCAAACACAATAATATCATCTCCATTTGCTAGTGGAAGACTATTTTGAATAGGCAGGTTGACATTATTCTGCCAAGGATGTGAAGGTATATTGAATTGACTAGAATCCATATTTTTCAGGTTCCACCATTCAGGTGTCTCTACAACTGGTTCAGTGGATAATGGCATTTCCATTTGATTTGCAGAATAACAGTCTGGAACTTGTGTTGCTAATGTCTCCAAAAGAGCATAATCATTCAGTTGCTGCCAAAGAAGAGCTTCTATGAGACACTGATGTTCATACAGTTCTGGCGGAATCACACCATGCATAGCAAATGTATAGAGTAGATCCTGGTAGCCATAATTAATAGACGTGCCATATAAGAGTCTATGGATCTCCTCCATGTACTGTTGGGTGGACTTCACTGAAGGATGCAGGTTAGCAGGTTTTTGAGAATCTTCACTCACTGAATTGTTAGACTCTGAACCAGTGCTGCTGGTAACTGGAGTAGTAGACTCGTCTTTACTCTGCTTAGACATTAGTCGATCAAGGAAGCCCTTCTCTGAATTCTTTGCTGAAGTGTTATTTTCATTAGAACTACTTTTTGGTGTTTCTTTGTTTTGAGAAGGAAGTTTAGAGGAAGTGTCTTCATCTGAGACATTGCTGAATAGTCCAGACAAAAAGCCTTTTTGTGATGAAACTTTTTGATCTTTTTCTGCACCTCCATCTTCAGAGGACATAAGTTCAACTGGTTTGGCTCTCTGAATCTGTGGACGTCCTTGACTAGGTTTAATTCCAGAGCGGTCTTGTTGCAGCTGTTTTGGTTCCTCATTAGGGGAAGCTTCACTCTTTGCTATTGTTACCTCAGCTGTTGTAGTTAGTTTGTTAAAAAATCCAGAGATGATGCCACTAGACTCATTTTGCTGATTGTTGGCACTTTGAACAGATGCATTTGCTTGCTGATGGCTTGACTGGGAGTGTTGTTGCACAGATTCATCCGAGGTGGCCATTTTGAAAATGTTAGAAAACAGACCACCAGACTGACCTTGCTGTTGTGTTGCTCCTTGCGACACAGTCTGACCTTGACATTGTGGACCTTGCATCTGGCTTCCAGAGGCAGGATTTGACTGCTGTCCTACAGAAGGTGATTTGGGGGCTGTAGCTTCTGAACCCATCTTCAAAAGACCAGAAAGAAGTCCACCCGACTGGTTTGAAGGGGGTGGCTGTTGGGCAGATGTTTGACTCTGTCCTGGTGCATCTGGCCTACCTGTTTGTTGGTTACACTGAACTCCAGACACTGATGACTGAGCTGGAGTATCTACTGATGCAAGTTTGTTGAAAAGGCCTGAAAGCAGACTTCCTTGTGATGGTTCAGGGGTTGATGGGGAATGAGATGGAATCGGATTCTGTCTCTGTAAAGGCTGCCTGTTTCCCTGCAGATGTTGACTGGATCCAGGAGGTCTTTGTTGTGATTGTGCTGGTGTCTGATTAGTTGAAAAAAGCCCAGAGAAGAACCCACCCTGTTGGCTAGAAGATTGCTGGGGGGCACTTTCATTTGGACCAGATCTACCGGTTTGCTGTGTGGTTTGTGACTGGGGTGGCACAGTGGCAGTGTCTGCAATCTTATTAAGCAACCCAGAGAACATTCCACCTGTTCCACTTTGAGGTACCGGCTGAGGTGGAACTTGGTTTTGTCTTCGCAAGTTTTGTCTGTTGCTTTGCTGTGCATTAGGTTGACCAGAACAAGGGGCCTCCTGCTGTTGAACATTCTGGGGAGCTGGGTCTTTGGCATTATTAACATCTGATGCACTCATACCAAACAGGCCAGAGAGAAAGCCACCTGTCTGTGAAGGTGGTGGTTGTTCCGGGGGTTTAGGGCCCTGTTGTGAGACCAGGCTAACATTTCCAGGATGTGACTGTTGAGGGATACTCTCTGGGGCTGTTAGCTTGTTCAAAAATCCTGAAAACATTCCACTTGCTGTAGCAGGTGGTGGTTGTGACTGTGCGTTTGGTTTGCTAGATTGCTGTTGATTAGGCTGACTGCCAGAACCACTTGGCTGTTGTGACCCTGTAAGAGCACTCTCGGTTAGTTTTAGGAGTCCCCCAAAAAGTCCTCCTGTTTGACTTGGAGGTGGTTCAATAGTGGGAGGGTGAGATGGCTGTGGTTGACTCTTGGTGTCTGATTGTTGTTGACATGGCTGTTGATTACTGTTCTGTTGTGATGCTTGCTGTTGCTGAGGCTGGGATACCTCTCCGGGTGCAGAGACAGTCTCAGGGGCAGCCAATTTTAAAAGTCCTGATAAGAAGCCTCCTGACGGAGGCTGAGGTGAAGCTCCTTGAGAGGGTTCATTAGGTGCACCATCCAATGATCCTTGCTTTAGGGCATTTGGATTTTCAGGATTCGGTGCTGACTGGGCAGGTGTTGTTTGGGGGCTTGAAACTGTATCACTGGCCAATTTCAATAACCCAGAGAAAATTCCAGTGCCCTGTTGTGGCTGGCTGTGGCTTTGAGCAGTTGCAGGTGTTTCTTCATTGGAGGATTGTTGCTGTTGTGGGCTGGTTGATTGGCTTGTGGTTAAGATTTCAGGGGCAGCCATTTTCAATATTCCAGACAACAGCCCTCCTGACTGAGCAGATGCAGCCCCTGGTTGAACCTGGGTTGGGGTTTGCGAGCCAGTAACAGTGGAAATTAACCCTGAGAGTAATCCACCCTGTGGAGGTGGACCAGAGCCTCCTTGGGGCTTGCTGCTGCCAGATAAAAGACTGGATAGCAAGCCTTGAGATGGAGGTTGTGCCTGTGTATCACTTTGTGCCCTTGGTTGCTCTTGAGACTTTGAATTGCATTGGTCAGCTGGCTTGGCATTTAATCCATCTTGAAGTTCAAATGCATTTTCATTTCTGTCAGTTTGGTCTGTATCCAGTGTATCTATTTTAATCTTGCTTTGATTTTCAACAGACATGCACTCATTATGACATTTTGTTGCAGCATCTTCTTCTGCAACTATATCTGCGCAAGCTTCTTCGACATTGGCTGTTTTTTCAGGATTCACAACAACAGTTGGAATGTTTTGTGTAGTTGCTGTTGGCTTTGATAAGGCTGGTGTTCCAGTCTGTGGCTTTGGTGGTTCAGCTGAACTTGCTTTGAACAAATTGGAGAACCAGCCAGTATCTGCATTTCCTTTGGAAACACTTTCAAGCAGTGCGGAACGACTGGACATCGGTGATTTAACACCACCTTGGAGTCCACCAGGTCTAGAAGTATTGGGATCTTCCCCTGTTGTCAGTTTTAGAAATCCAGAGAGCATGCCGCCATCTTGTTTAGGTGCCTGAGTATTGACTGGTGCATCTGAGGAAAAGAAAGGGAGTTTTAATTTATTGCCAAATGTACCAGGCACATCCTCAGATTTTGGAGCCTCAGCTGGCTTAAAAATAGAAAACACTGAGGGAACCTCAGCTGGCTTATCGTCAGGGGTATTGTTTGATATGAGTGAGTTCAATGACTTCTTAAAGGGGCTAAAGAATCCAGTGTCTTCTGTGGATGTTTGACTGGCAGGCTTTGCTTCAGTTTTACTCTCTGCTAGCTTGGGAGTAGCCCCTCTGGGCATGGAATCGGGTAATTCTCCAGATGATTCTGATTCAGGTAAGAGTTCTACTGAGCCACTTCCTGATCCGCCACATGAGGACTGGTGCTCAGGTTGAGTCCCAGATCCCTCCAAAGACAAACTTTTGGATTTTTCTATTGATGCTTCTTTAGTCTTGTTTTCCTGAGTTGTATTTGGTTGTGGAGCAGTTTCAGCACTAGATTTGTCTCCAAAAAGCCTGAAAGGGCTCAATCTTCCTAGCACTGAATCAACCACTGTTTGTGTCTGACTTGGAGTGGAGTCCTGAGTTTGAGAGCCACTTGAATCAGCAATGTTTGTAGCATCAGTCTCTGATGTGGCACTAGCTGGTCGACTAACCTCAGGGGACTGAAATGGCAACAGCGACTGCAAAGAGAACCTCTTGTCTGCACTAGTTTCCTGATTAGCAGGTGGTACAACAGCGACAGGAGTTGGACTACTAGTTGATTTAGGTATAAAAGAGAACAGTTTTGAAATACCAGACTCTGGCTGGGGAGGAACTGGAGATGGAGTTTTTGTTGAACTTTCTGTTGATTCTGTATTTTCAGCTGCTGGTTTAGCATTTGTGATTGAGATAAACAATGAGCTCATGGCATTTTTAACACCTGCAATACCTTGTTCCACAGCATTTTCCTCTTTCATCTCAGCTGGTTTACCCTCAGTTTTATTTTCTCCATTCTCTGTTTCTTTTTTAGTGGCCGATTTTTGCATCGATTCATATTTACTAATTTCCTCCTCTCTTCCAGCCAGGTATTCTGACACAGAGTCAACCAAGTTCTGAAGTTCGTCCATTGTATCATGATACTCCTTATCGGACTTCTGCACAGGGGACACTATATCATCTGGGCTTCTTGCGCACTCATTTCCCATGTTGCCCTGTTGTTCATAATAGCCTTGTGACCATTCATCATAAGAGGAAATATTTCTTGCATTACTGTAGTAACTGTCATATTCATATTGTGCATCATCTTCTACAAACGCCACATCATCTAGCTCTTCTTCAGACCCAAGAGAGAATTGCATTTCATCAGATCCTGCAGACCCATATTCACTTCTTACTCTCATCCTTGCTTCCTCTTCCTCACAATAAATTGTGTAGTTCTCAAGGGTGTCTTCAAATGAGTTCTTGGCCCACATCCTGGTTTTGTACAACAGCCCCTCTGTATACGATGGTTGGTTTGTATGGCGAAGTTGACTAATTGAAGGAATGATGGAAATCTCAGTGGGGGAAATTTCTTCTTCGAAGTTGCTAGCTTCCTTATAGACCAAACGGACCTCACTGCTGCTCGTTGCTGCTCTCGTGATGGGATTTTTTAATGTGTCATACTCCTCAGCCTCCTCTGGGGACATTGCATCACACTCTGCTGTCTGGTAAAACTGACTCCCTTTGGAGTCACCCGGGCTGCTCGCGATTCTATAAATTTCATTCCTGGTGTCATCATCATCATCCCATGTTTTCTGCTCTGGTTCCAGGTAATCATCCAGTATGTTGTCATTAATTTTGTATTTGGTCTCCCAGTCTTCAACCCCCATACCTGAATCCACTGGAATCATTCTGACATCATCTGTACCACTTGAAAATCTGGTGTGCACAACGTGAAAGTGCCAAAAGCATGGATGAGGAAAAGAACGAAAAGGAAGAGAAATAAACAAAATCTTAAATCAAAACATATAGATGGATAAAAATAAAGAAAGACAGAGAAATGAGAATGTATGAAACAACTAAAACAGAACATTTTTGGAGCTTAATTGATTGCAAAAATACTTTCTTTATAGTTGTAATTCTTAAAATTTGGTATATTAGATATTATTCATAGATCATATCCTGATTATATGCACACTGCCCTTGTTTTTATTGTAAACTTTAAACAAGAACACAAGTTTGTGCAGAAAGACAAGACATTAAAAATAAGTCATAGTATTTGCAGTTGCCTCAAATAAACATAATATTTTAAATAATCTTTTTTTTTTTAAGGATTTTTAGTTAATGCTATATTCAAAATAATGTATGTACACATATAAAGTGTTTAGGGTTAGTGTTTAAACATACCTTTGTTCATTTCCTTCTCTATAATCCAAGTCATAGCTTTGGATAGAGTCTGCTCTGGACTCTTTTGACAACACCTGATTCTCTAATCTTCGGCCAATAGGGTACTGATGAACTGAGGAATTGGGTTGAGCTGTGGTGTGGTATCGTGGAGGTCTGCTGTTCGTCTCACTGCGGTAATCACTGTCCCTGTCATCCACAGCACTGTCATGGTCATCAAAAGCTACAGCACAATGAAATCCAGAAGTGAGTAAAATGTGGTCAGGGAGGATTTTACCAAAAACTTTAAATGAATTAAACTGAACGAATGCAGAGACTCCAACAACCATGCTAAGGCAGTGATGGTACATGCTATACTCCACCATACATTATTTTAAACAACATGTATTTGTTCAGAAAACTTCTTTTTTAAACTAAACAGAATTTTTTTTTTTACTTTCAAAAGGTTCTGTCACAACACAGCATAAAAGCTAAAAGTAAATTATAAAGGTGACGGCATCTTTGTAAGATTTAGGATAAACTTCTGTTGACAAAAAATTAATGGAGATTTATCATCAATTTCACATTTCTAAATACAAATCACATGCACAAAAAATTAATTCATAAAGCACAAATATATGCATAATGAAGGAATGATGAATAATCAAAATCGGAAAGAATGGAGAATAGTAAAAAGTTTCAGTTTGCATATGCACTAAACTTCATCTTGATTTATGTACACTACTAGTCATCAGTTTGGACACACAAACACATTTGTTATTATCACTATTTTCTCACTTTTATAATAATATTAAGTTACCAATGAACATAAAATGAATAAAATAAAAAGTTAGTTTTGATATCTTTATGGCACAGTTAGAATTAATTCTAAGAGTAGAAGTATTATCGAAAGATTTAAAGATGCAGTCAGACTAAACTTGAGCATAAAAAAAATTCCTCAGACACTACAACAGTTTAGTTAAATTTAATAAATAATAATGAATCAAAAATGTAAAACCACTTCCCTTTCCTTCTTTTAATTCAGCTACAAGGTCAAGCCTTGACATTTTGATCTGCTGTTAGTCAGAACGTCTTCGCATAAGCTTGTGTTTCCACTCTCCCACATTGGCATGTATATAAATGGAGGTGAATGAAGTGAAAAGTGTAGTATGATTCAGTCTAGTGTGTCCAAACACGCATATTATAACTTGGTGTCTTACATTCTGATGTATTTCTTATAAAACCTATTTTCCTATTTTGCTCTCAGAATCTGTTTGTGAATTTCTGTAATGTAAATTACATTTTTCATAACAAGAGCCTCCACCTTATTTATTCTCTCTGTAAATCATAAATGGTAATAGGAAGAAAGAAGAAAGGAAGTGAAATAATGATTAGTTACAAAACACATGAAGTACATACTCTGCTGATCATCCCATCCAAAGTATGTCCAATTGCCTAGTGGTGTGGAGAAAGTTAAACAGCAGAAGATAGATAGATATGATAACGCTTTACAATAAGGCTCCATTTGATAACATCAAATACCTATATTCGTGAGCAAGAACTAATAATGAAACAAAAGTCTAAGCATTTATTAATCTCAATGTTCATTTCATAATTTCAAAAATATTTAATGGACATGAGCTAACATGAGCTAAGATTGGACAGTCGTACTAAAAAATGTTAAAGAGGACATTGGCCATTGCATAAATGTGTCAGCGTCTGGAGACAACCACCCAACAAAGACAAAAATCCATTCACTCTTTATTTTTAATCCCCAAAGAACTAAACGGGGCCCCGCCTATAACCGCTGATGGACTATCCCATATTAGCTTATTTCTGCCCTCTGCAGTTGTACCTTGTCCCTCAATTTCTCTGCACTCAAGAACAATGCCTCATAAAGAATGTTTTGTAGTTGGACAACGAGCAGTACATTTGTTAGTTTAATACACTGACATGAACTAACACAATTAGTAAGCTAATTTTTACTTCAAGACTGGTCACTGTTTTTTTTTATTCAGTTATATAAAAATGGATATTAGTCTAAGTTGAATCAAAAAAATAAAATTACTCTTGGCTAACTGCTAGTTGGTCAGACTAGCTCTTAGGACATTGTCTTAACATGAAGGCTAACTTTTTGAAACTGGCCCCTGTATTCTTATTTGATATCATAAACCTTCTTCTGTATTTTTTGTTACAAAACTAAATCAATATGTCAGTAAATTACTTCACGGTTGAATGAATATTCAGCATTCAATATTGCTACAAATCCGTATGACATCCATTACCATGGAATAAGAAAGTAAATGTTAGAGATGTCAAGAAAGTAGAATGAACAAGAAAGTAAATGCACAGAATGTTAGACATGCCAGTATTCACTTCCGCTTCATACAATGAAAGCAAATATTGACTATCACAGTTGCATTCTGTCTAACGCTGGATTTTATATTCCAAGCAAAGAGAGGAAGTAATAAAGGTTTAAGTTAACATGACATGGTAAATGATGACAGAATCTTTATTTGTTGAGTGTACTATCCTTTTAAGCAAACGTACATCTTGACACTTGCAATATTAATACAAGAAACAGAACATAAAAGTCGAATGCCATAATTATCAGGGCTAAATGCATTACAACAGCTATAAACTACTGCCATCTACTGGCTCACAGGGGGCTAATCACATAATTTCATTTTTTTCCCCAAGGTAAAGGCTGAAAACAGAACACTTACAGCACTGGGAGGGCACTGGGGGCAGCTGTCTTCTCTGTGCTTCATCTTGCAGTGAATACTATAAACAATAAATAAAACAATAGAAGGCAAATTAATAAAAAGGTCAAGAGCCATCAGCTAACAATACCTGTGTGCTTTCATAAATGAGGTGAATCAAAAGGCTAAAATAAAGGTTTACACATTTATTTAATGAATTACACTGGCTAAAATAACAATACACCATGTCAGCTAGGAATTATGCATAACTAATCAGAAGTGATGTTCATGTGCACTAATCTCTCTTGCTTTTTTGCAGTAAGGCCCTTGCAATAACTCAACCCTCACAGCAGGAGGCAGATCTTTTTTTTTTACTAAACTGCATAATTCCTTTTTTTTGAAGTACCAATGTAATATTGATAAGAGCAAAATACCAAATACTTCTTCCAAATATACATACATACATACAATATACACATAGACATGTGTTACATAAGGTTCTGAGATTTAGATTTTTTAGCTGACAGTGAAACCCAAAAACAATACAGGCTTCCATTTATTAGGTGTAATTAAAAAAATCTCCCAAATGCAAAAAAATACATTGGAAATGTCCACCCCCCCCCCCATTTTTTTTTTAAGCTAACTCTTGTCCAATCCCGTCAAATTAGCATGTTACTTCTACTTTAGATTTTCACACATCTCTACTCCATCTAAACACACACAGTCTGTACCTCATCATGTATCCTCATAGAGTTGATGCGCTCCAGCTTTTTAGTCCAGTACTGGGCCTCGTCGTCGGGGATATCTGCACAAGCAAACAAATAATACAGAAATAAGGGGAAAAGAAAGTCTATAGATATCTTTAGATAAAACTCCAGCTTCCACTGTGCCAATGCATCCCTCGCTCCTCCCTTCCAGTTTTTCTGGCCACACAGCACTCAATTCTGTATTCACAGTGTTTAATATGGCATGAGACACAGAGGTTTCTGCAGCAACATCACAAATACATCAGCACACTTTGCTTCCTCTCTTTTTTCCTTAGATGTCCTCCGTTTACGTCTCCTTGATTCTCCCGATTTATTTAGATTTTTTTATATCACACAGTGGCCCTAAAAAGTACTTAAGTTACTTAAATATGTATGAGTTTAGTTTCGTGGCCACTGTATATGTGGCAGTTGAAGGAACGGCTCAGAATCAGCACTAAGAGTACTGATCTAAAAGATCTAAAAATAATAAAAAGGCATATTCTATTCTATTAAATGTGAACTACCAAAAGGGAGCTCAAAGCGCGTGTCCAGCAGCACTTGGTGAGGAGTGGGGTTTTTAGTGCCATATATCTCATCTTCCTTCATCAGAACCTCAGAATCCAGTGAAGTCCATTTTCCAGGCCCCTCCTAAAGAAAGAAAGACATTGTCCAAATGAAATTCTTAGCAATGCACATTACTGATCAAAAATTAAGTTTTAATATATTTACAGTAAGAAACTCACAAACTATCTTCATGCAACATGGTCTTTACTTACTTTAACAATGATTTTTGGCATAAAAGAAACAATGTATTTTTCCAACTGTGACATGGCCTAATGGATAGGGAGTTGGGCTTGTAACCCAAAGGTTGTGGGTTCGAGTCCCAGGGATTGTGGGTGGGGTTAGTGAACAACCAGCACTCTCTCCACCTTCAATACCACGACTGAGGTGAGACCCTTGAGCAAGGCACCGCTCCCCCAACTGCTCCGGGTGTGTGTTCACGGTGTGTGTGTGTGTGTGCGTGGTTGTTCACTTCTCACTGCTGTGTGTGTGTGTGCACTCGGATGGCCACATGTCACTTCCTTTCCTTAATGACTTGTTTTTTGGGGCGAGTCTTTTCAACAAGGGGACTTTGTATCTGTTTCACTGTCAATTTATAAAATTAATTTACTAATTAGTTTATTAGTGCAACGTTAACTAATTCAACTAAATTTGAGTGGTCGTTACCCATAACAACACTTTCTCCAATGAAAATCCCTTGTCCTCTCACATCAAAATCCACTGACTCTCACACATCAGTGTTTTCAAACTGCTTTCGGTACTCGACTTGCACATTTTTCTCTCCTAATTCAAATGATACAACTTTTCCACCAAAGAAAGCGTAATAGACGGTTTTTCGAATTTTAGCCAAAAGCAGCGGCTTAAAGTTAAAAACATCTGTGCTGAATTGTGATGCTTTTATGAGCTGTTTGGACTCATTCTGACGGCACCCATTTGCTCCAAAAGGATCCAAAAGCTAAGGACGTAATGCTACATTTCTTTAAATCTGCTGTGATGATGAAAAACTCATCTAGATCTTGGATGGCCTGTAGGATAAGTTAAAAAAAAATTATTTGGGGTGAACTATTCCTTTAATTGACCACCTTTGACGGACATCACAGGGTTCTTCCAGAAGTGTCCAGCTGGAAGCAAATGTTTTCGTCATTCTCACCATTTGCACTGCATTCCCCACCCACCTCAGCTCCGGGCATGACTCAGATGGTCTTAACATCTTGTGTGAAACAAGGTGGGAGCGGCACTTTCATGCCTCGCTAGTTAGACAGCTGAGATGTGTGACTGTCGAGGGCGTATTTCTCTTCATTCCGATAGGCTGGTGGTCCTCACTTACCTCATCTGATTGGCAGATGGTGTTGAGTGGGATCCATGCTGTTCCTATCAAGGTGTCCCAGATGAGTCCTTTATTCCACACCTCCACAACCAGACCCAGGTCCAGACGATTAATCTCACTTAGACCACAAATAGAGATACAGAAATAGAGATCAGACCATTAACAACCATGATGAAGAAATGCAGCGATTCTGAAATTTCCCAATTCATCCACACCTCTCTGTGAGTTTAAAACACTTCATCAGGGTCCTTTAGGGGAGAGTCTAAAAATAACATTACCAGTGGTGGGTGAATTGAGAACATGGGCATAAATATTTTGTACAGATCATAAAAATTTAATTTTTAATTATTAATGGACCTTTTTGGAAAGGAATTATGTAGTTATGTTCTCTTGTATATTGGTGGCTAGCTAAATGTGTCTCTGTAGTCAGTTTTGAGCTGGCTGATGTAAAATTATTACTTTTTTTTTATTATTGTAAAGTGATAGGGCTGATGGGGTCAAAAGCACCATCTAACCCACCTCACTCACTTTTCAAATTTTCTGAATATTTCTTCAAAATTTCAACATTTTCAAAAATGAAGGCAGCAATTTTCTTTATTTAGGGGTGAAATAATTTAACCAACTCAATGAGTCTCCATTTTGGACCCTGCTTTAGTGTTAACAGTTTCTCCGCATTAAACCTTGCCTGAACATCTCTTAATATTCATGATAATAAATGTCAAGCTCATGCAATCTAAACTACCCAAGCAGAAAGTTTCCTTGCACAAACCAGGCTAATTCTTCACAATTATATTCAATATAAAGACACAGTAATTATATCAAGAGGCGGGAGAAGAGGAGGGGGAATTAATTATGGGTCTCTCCGAACACTACGATCAGAACATTGAGGCTGTCAAGAGTCCTGCTACCTCTAAATATTTTAATTTCTCTGAACAACTCACAATTTTCTCTTGCTCTCTTCCTTAGTGATTCTTAGCGGTTTCTAAAGAGCTTGAAGCTGGCAGTAAACCATTAGCGCAACCACTCCATTACATTCTTGATTTAGAAAACACTGTGTTACCCAAAGAAATCTACAGCAGTTAAGAATCTTGCAAATAGGTCAGAGTAGTGTTCATGAATCTACCCTTTTAAGACTTGAACCCAAGGGGTCAGGGTTTGACTAGCCCGTTTAGCCCCTGAAGGCACTAAAGTGCCCCTATGATGGGTTATGAAAGGTTCATATTTTGTTTTTTGGAGTCCCAAACAACAGTTGGCATGCATGCAAGGTGAAAAAACACTTTGGTTTTCTTATAATATGCATTTATTTTTACCTTATTCGTTCAAAGATTCATTTTTTTTAACCCCTCCGGTGACAAAAAATCCATAACAGGGGCACTTTAAGGACTGTCCAAATCAAAAAATGTAATATTAATATAATTAGAAGAAGTACTTTTGCCTTCAGATCCTGAAGGATCATGTGACACAGAAGACTGGAGTAATGCTGCTGGAAATTTAGCTGTCATCACAGGAAAAATTATTCCTCTGTGTAAGATTAAACACTTGTAATTCGAGAGTGTACCTCAACAAATTCTCATTTTATGTCTATCGCTATCAGTTTGTCTTGTATGTTTGCTAGTCTGATCCCTGCTATTTGAGGTCAGCACGTGGCGCAGTTTAACCCCTCAAAGAGCAGATAAATACTCAACACTCATCCTCTTTATCCCCAACGCTCTCTTTCACACACACACCTGACAAATGTACACTTACTCTACTAACACACAATGGGAAAACAAACACACTCATATATAGCTTTCTACAATTATTTAAATCTTACAAAAATTAAAACATGAAAAAATGGTCAAATATAACAACAAACTCTCTCTTTCATACAGGTGGTGCATTACTGTTCAAATCATTCACCCTGTCTTTTAAAAAGCTGATGTAAATAACAGATGTAGTGGAAAATGTAGTCATTATATTGTTGTCCATCATTATCTACAATAATCCAGCTGTTAGTAATCCTAATCTTCACATTACATAATCAGACGGCATTGTACCGCTCCACAAGGCCGGAATTTGTCCTGACAGTGATGCAAACACTTCCTTTTCACATAATGTACACAACTGTAATTGGTATTTTAAACCAAAAAATTTTATTTTGCTGTTCAATCTTCTTTTGGCCTATGCGTACATGTTGCTAGTAAATATTTAAAAATATGTTTTTGTTTTTCACATGTCACGGAAGTAAGAATTACAGACAAAATCCTAACATTTCAGCTGTGATCTGTATAGAATAGCTGTCACATCAAAGCCTCTATTTTGGGCACGTAAGCCTCTTAAGAGAGGGCAGATTTTAGTCCCTATCGACTGATTTATTATACTGTTATGACCTGAGGTCTAACAACACCTCAAATCAAAAACAAACTTGAAAACGTTTTCTTCTCTGAACAGCAACCCGAATAAAAATTGACAGTGCTCTTCGCTGAAATAATTTACAATTATATATGTTATTTTGAAAGACATATTTACATGATGACATTTCATTTTAATATTCTAATTTAATACCCAATTCAAAACCTGAGTGACAGTCACAAATTAAAATTCAATTCTTCCACAAGCTTATATGATTCTTTAGGGTCTTAATGGATAGTTTGTAATATAGTTTGTTTTAAAATTTCTCAAAGATAGTGTAAAAAAACGCAAATTTTACCCTGTCGTAAACAGCTCTTTAGAAATCACTCTGTTCTGTGTACTTCCCCTTTAAATCTTCACGAGCTCCGCTGACCCCGCCCCTCTTTTTCCGAGGCGCTCTCTGAGGATCTTTTTTTAGCCATATTCACAGTGAAACTTGCTAATTAGCACATTATTAGGAAAGGCGATTTGGAAAGATTCATTAACAGACATTATACTCACTGCTTCTGTAGGTGAGGCCAGGGGCGGACATAGCCATTAGGCAAAGGTGGGGCTTTTCACAAGATGCACATTAAGTATGGACACGCGAATGGTAATGGTGTTTATTACCACGACCGTCTGCGTGTCCGAGTTGAACATGCTTCGTGTGTATCCTGCGTGTAGCAAACAAATATGATATATCTGAAGCTGAGGTGTCCCGATCTTTCCCGCTGCGCACCTCTCTCTGCGTCTGCTTCGTTCAGCGAAAAACTTGCTTACATCAGGTGCGTTTTCATTTTAAAAAGCATAACTTTGCGCATATCACAGCGTTTTCCACCCTCAAAAACTATTCTAAACACCGTTTTAAAACGAAAACGCACCGATGTTAACGGAGCGCGGCAAAGTTAGTTTTAGATTTGATATTCGCCTATACTGCTTCAGGGAGCGTCTGCAAATTTACATCTCAGTACTAAACGAAGTACACATTTCTACTAATTGCACCTAATTTCACAAGCAAGCACTGCAGTTGTCATTATCTTATGTGTAGCCTGTCTGATTTTATCAGACGACGACTCGATCACTGTTCTGTCACTATTTCATATTCATCCCTATTTATGACAACAGAAACAC
>JAUMHR010000049.1:1788904-1801795 GCA_032361145.1 Enteromius fasciolatus | reverse complement strand
GGAGCTCGTGAAGATTTAAAGGGGAAGTACACAGAACAGAGTGATTTCTAAAGAGCTGTTTTTGACAGGGTAAAATGGGTGTTGTTTTACACTACCACTGAGAAATTGTTAACAAACTATATTACAAACTTTTCATTAAGACCCTAAAGAATCATATCAGCTTGGCATTATATGACCCCTTTGAAATCACTTTATTTCTTCACTATTTTAAATTTTCAAGTACAATATAATGGGGATCGAATCTTTTAATCTTCAAAAAAGTATGCAAGAGCTTCAGGCTTCAAGAGCTTTGTATGAGAATCAGACTGAAATAAACCATTCTCTCATCATTATTACTCAAGATCAATGTGAAAAGTAATTTTTAATAATGTCTAAAATAGTATTTACTCTCAACAGTTTTTAGATTTGATTACTGACAATACTGGGAAACAAGAAAGTAAAGTTTCCATATTTCTGGTAAAGAATGAAGAAATGTGATTTTTGAACAACAGAAAAATTAATAACTTGAAAATGGTTGAAAATCGTTGTGTTTTTGTGCTCCCTCTCTCTCTCTCTGGTAATCACTGCAACTGCAGCTGATTCTCCGAATTCTTCCTGAAGAATTGCCAAAATTCTCTCTGGAACAATCCGGAAATCAAGGACAATTTCTGGGACGCACAAATCCTCCTGAGAGGCCATCAAAAAGCTATTTAACATTTGTCATTGCAACACAAGAGGGTCAAAGGTAAGAGAAGGTAGGACAAACTTAAGTGTGTAATTCAAAGCAGGAACAAGAACAAATCCTACGTGAAGATATATAGAACATAACAGCTAGAACTCCTCTAAAATACATGTTAGACCGTCCTAAAAGAAACACCACTCTTTAAAAATATAAAATTGTTTTCCATTTCGAAGAACAAATCTGCACTTCTTTTTTTATGCGCTCATAAACAATCGTCCATTTTCCACAGCAAAGAAGCTTGAGTGTTTTTAAAGTCCTTCAGCAAATCGTGACCCATTCATTCGGCACAAACTTGAGTGTAACAGTGGTACAGAGGCATGGAAACACATGACAATAACAGAAATACTCACAACATAAAGTCCTGTTCCCAGCAGGGCTGGTCTCCTCGCACTGTGATGGTTGTGCTTTTAACATTCTGGACCTTCAGCGTGACGTACACATTAAACTTGTCTGCAGAAAAATTAAATAAAGATAGAGAAACACATTAGAACGTTAAAGTCTTTCAGCTCATATAAAAAGTGTCTTATCCTCATGGTATTAGAAACCTGTATGAACTTCGTCCATGAAAAACAAAATGTCAGGAATTGTACTGGTCACTAAACGCTCTTTTTTATGTAAACTACTTCTTCATGCAAAGGCATACAGAATACAGAACTTAGTTGAGTTGAATCCATCTTTCTCTATATTAAACAAACCAAATCGTGTGATGTCATAGCAAACTGACAAGTATTGTAATGGAAAATTGAGATGTGACATCCACCTCTAAGTGTGTGTTAAATATTCATGGTTTTATGTAAATGCAATAGTTATTATGTGCAGCGACACAGACAGGTTGAAATAGGCTGTCAGAGGTCAAAACAAGCAGGCATAATTAAACCTAGATATAGTGCCACAAGAGCTCCACGAGAGCCACAAGCACAGAGGAATATGAAGACAATATCATCTCTCCAAAGGTGACTTTATAAAAGCAGTTCCCTGTACAAGCTCTTTATTAAATGGTTTGAGAACGTTTTTCAGGATAACAAACTTTGGATTTAAAAAATAAAGGCAAGCGCCATTTGATCGGCTGAGATGTAAAAAGTCAAATGCAGCTTTCAGAACTCAACCCAAAAAGCTATATTTTAACTAGGCTACATAAATATGTTTGTTTAATTGTGTTTAACATCATTCCAGCTTCTGTGGTATTTTCATGGAAAGAAATATTATGGCTGAATTATATCATGCTTTTATCATTTATTTTTGGCTACAAAAAGAAACTTTTGCATTCTCTAGGACGCTACAGTACACCACTCACTTACTGGCAGGCATTATACAAGATTGCCTTGTCATTTCGGTCCGGATGAATTGTGTACATAGGACTTAGCTTCACTGCATCTGTGATTGTTGGTTTGTGTTGAAGGCAAGGCTCCATCAAGGAGAAAAGATATTTTACAAAAAAAAAAAAACACACACACACCAGGAAAACACAAATAGGCCAATGCACATTTGTCCTTTTACACATACAGTATTGCACACAGGTTTTTTTTTGTCCTCCATTTCATTTAGTTTATATATATATATATATATATATATATCGATCTTGACCCAGGACTCTGTGTACTGAATTATTATGTTCTTATGAAGACTTACCAAACTAACAAAGACTGCAAGACTCATTTCACAGGGGTGATTTTTAAAAGAAAATGGCACAAGCAGAGAAAAAGAATTAGAGGGAGAGAGGCAGCATTATCAAATTGAACAAAAAAGGGATTATTCTGAACAATATTCATTTCAGATAGAAAATTATTATTTCCAGAAAATACTACTCGTTTCCAGAGAATATTATTTCTATAAAACAATGTGTTCATGACCCTGTGATTACTCTAAATTTAGCTCACAAATATCAGCATGAGCTGAACTTCTCATCTGCGGAAATTAATCAGCAGACGACTGCTCCGTGACATTTCTATTTACAGTGGCATTATTCATCCAATCAAGCCGTTTGGCCTGAGAAAACCTCTCAGAAATCAAGCCTCCATTTTGTACAGCCTTGCAAGAAGAGTTCTCTTAAAACAAATCAAAGAGGTTCCTAAATAAAATCACGTGAATACGGACCACCTCTTGAAAGGCTTTCTGTCCATCACTCTTGATTTATTTCAACAGTAATGAATCCTGTAGAAAGCCCCGGAGAAAATGTGTCCTTCAGTGAAGAGGGCGTCTCAATCTTTCCAACCAAGATTATCTGGCAGAGCTAACGAATAGCAGAGTCATGATCTTTACTCTCCAATTCTCCTTCCCTAAATCTTTATTTCCTCCCATGCTCTACCTTTCACTTACCCAGGTGCAATTTACCTCAACTGTCAGTCTTGAGAAATACATACAAAAAAGATCTCTGTCAATCTCCTAGTCAACTCTGGTTACATGGAGATTACATGGAGAAAAGGAGATCTGTGCTTAAAGTAATAGACCAACATGAAAATGTAATTTCTTCAATCAATCAACCAATCACTTTTATTTATATAGTGCTTTTAACAATACAGATTGTAGCAAAGCACTGAACATTATCAAATAGAAGAACAGCGTGATGGTAATGTATAATGACGAGACGGATCACTATAATCACTAGAAATCAGGTGTCCCCAACTAAGCAAGCCAGAGGAGACAGCGGCAAGAAACCAAAACCCCATCCATGAGAGAATGAGGGAAAAAACCTTGGGAGAACCAGGCTTAGTTGGGTCCAGTTCTCTTCTGGCCGGACGCCCAGCACCTAATTTCCAGTTCAATATTAAGCACTTGTCAAATTGTGCAAAGACCTTATAGTGTGTGTGTGCATCTGGATCCGGTGATCTGTCAACATTTCTTCATTTTTTGCATGTTGCAAACATTTTTCCATTTTTAAACATTTGCATTTATCTCTATGCATCAATGTCAAATATCATTAATCATTATTGTCCATCGCATAATTAAAAATTAATGCATTAAAAATATTTGAACTTAAAAATAAATCTGTAATTAGTCCTATTCCCCCTGATTCTGTTTTATCACTTGGCCTCTAGTATAAGAGATTCATACGGAATCTCTAATTTTGACCCTGGACCACAAAACGAGTCTTCAGTCACTGGTGTATGTTTGTAGAAATAGCCAAAAATACATTGTATGGGGTCAAAATTATCGATTTTTCTTTTATGCCAAAAATCATTAGGATATTAAGTAAATATCATCATAAGATAGTTTGTAAATTTCCTTCCGCAAATAAATTAAAACTTAATTTTTGATTAGTAATATGCATTGCTAAGAACTTCACTTGGACGACTTCAAAAGGTGATTTTCTCAAAATTTTTGCGCTCTCAGATTCCACATCATCATAACTTGACTAATTATTGTCCTATCCTAGCAAATCATAAATCAATGGGCAGCTTATTTATACAGGTTTGGCATGATGTATAAATCTCAGTTTATGATAAATTGACACATCCAGGTTCACAACTGCGCTAACATTTGCCAAAGAAGAAACCCCAACATGAACATTTTAAAACTACTTTCCCAAGTCTAAACTATCTGGGCTATCCACATTCATTTCACTGCACTCGAACTGCATAAACAGCTGTCACTTTTGCTTTTATGTTTTCCATCTAGGGAGAACATCTAAGACAACAACTGATAGTAAAAATGAACCACAGCGGTGAACACAAAGTCTCCTGAGCTCTGAGAGAGCAACGGTTGAGCAATAAAACAGTCCTCTGAGTGTGTATGCATACATTAGTGCTAATGTAATCCTGGAGGGTCAAGTGCCGCGTGTTTTTTAGGTGAGAACTCGACAGCTTTTCTCAAGAGGTAATGCTAGTTTAATGAGAATTCCTTCAATTTCTCTCTGCAGACAGGCTGTAAGACCCTGGGTGTAATCTCTGTCCCCATGGATTCCTCCTTATCCCAGAGCCTGCAGAGAGGGACACAGCTCTTGATATGACCACCGTAATGAAGAGCAGAATTGGGGCTGAATGAGAGAGAGATGGAAGGATAGAGCTGGAGAAGATAGAAAAAGTCGGTGAAGGGCAACTGATTCTTTGTAAGAGCCTGGCTGGATCTGTATGTGTGTGTGGGTCTGTCGTTGTTAAAGGGTTACTGTAGGAGGGATTCAGCTGAAATGGTAGGGCAAATATTACTGGATCGACTAACTTCTCATAGCAAAACATCTCTGACCTTGCCAATCAAGTGCTAAACCATTGCAATCAAAAGTTAACAGGTAGATGAAGAACAGAAAGCAGGCTGGTTTAAGTCACCGTAGGTTAACATGGCATTTTATGAACTACCATGTTTTGTCAACTTAATATTTGTACTTCCATCTTAAATAGCCAGAAGCAAAAAACAAAGTGTATGTACCTGTCCCAACTGAAAAAACAGTTAGTTAGTTGTCTTAAACGGCTTAAACAACCATCCTTAAAGGCTTTTCTCAAAACACTGGGTTCACATCTCTTTTAAACTCAGATGAAGGGCACTATTAACCTTGGCTTAAGCAACATCTACACCAAAACAATGTGGAGGACAGAAAAAGATTAGTCAACCAACTTGCCCAGAATGGACACATAGGTTATGGGTAGGGGTGGGAAAAAGTCAATAATACAAGAAATGTATGAAATAATCAGTTCACATCAATTTATACCATCAATGAGAGAAGCATAAGTAATGGTCTAAAGTGACCCACTTTATCTAGCACACTCAGACAAAGTGAGTATTTAACCTTACAAAACAAAAGCATTCCTTTTAATCCATGTTAAAGCAATAGTTCACCCAAAAAACATTAAACTATAGTTCCAAATAAGAACACAAAGGAAGATATTTTGAAGAACATTTGTAACCAGGCTGTTTTAGGGGAAAAACATTATGGAAGTCAATGTTCCCCCAGAACTGTTCTGGGTGGAAAGTTTTATTTTGCTGACTTCTGGAAGTCCAGAACCAGCTTCCAGAAGAGATCGAATGTTCTAAAACAGTAGCTACATTTAAATCTAGACTCAAAACTCATCTGTTTAGCTGTGCATTTACTGAATGAGCACTGTGCTTCGTCCGAACCGATTGCTTTCTGTTTTTAACTGCCTTAAACCTATTTTAAATCAATCTTTTTTTGTTGTTTTAATGTTGTGATCATTGTTTTTATACTTCCTTTTTGTGATTATTGCTTTATTATTGCTTTTATGATTATTCTACTCCTTTTATGTAGCCTAAATCACCTTGAATTACCATTGTGTATGAAATGTGCTATACAAGTAAACTTGCCTTGCCTTTTCCAAAACAGTTGGGTGGGTTTTAGCTTTAAATCGTCATTTAGTGAGCAAATACGCAATATCATCTATTTTTTTCAAAACCTGAAGGCAACAGAAAAGTTTAAACTTTACCATATGCATTTTAAATTGTTGATCACGTAACATGCAATCCTACAGTTAGGACTCAGAATAAATGAAATATAAAAAAAATACAGCAATAAATGGAAATACAGAAACGAGGTGTGATTTTTGTGATTAATGGTCTTATCTGGGCTCAGGGTGAAGCAGGGAACGATCAAATATTAATAGCATTCTGAATCTCTAATTACTCTTATGTGTGTCAGACTCTTTCATGGGTACATCTTTACATCTGTACCGCTTTCTTTCATAAGATTTCTTTTTACGCTCTCATTCTCTCTCACTGTCCCAGAGTGCAAAGGGGCTCCCAGGGATGCCTAACATGATGAATATTTAATTTTTGATGACTTACGAAAATAAATAAGTCATATTCACACATGCCTGGGCCTGTACGGCTGACATTTACGAGCTATTTGGAGAAATACTCCCACTTGTAGTTAAATATAAAAACACAGACACCTAAGTACAAGGAATAAATCTAGTCCATATTATAGAGAAAAGAAATAATTTTATTCAGTAAGATATTCAAAATGCAACAAAAGTTTCATTTTTAAATGTTTTCCTTTCAGTTTAACAAAAAGAAGCAAGGTATTTCCACAAAAATAAGCTCAGGAACTGTCTTAACAATAACAGAAACATATTAAAATAATTTCTGAAGGATCATGCAACATGTGAGTAATGGTTACATAATAACAACAATTAAAAATACTTTAAGAGAAAACAGTTATTTTAAATTGGAAGAGCATAATATTTCACTGTTATGTTTTATTACTGTATAATTGGTGAAAAAAATGCTTCCTTGGTAAGTATAAGACACTTAAAAAAATACTAATAATAATCGCTATCAAAATAAAAAAACATCTGAATGGTAGTGTGCACATCATGGTATACATTACGCAAGTCATCAATGTAAAAGGAAAATGAAATATATGAGAATGTTTAGAGCAGGTAGAAGCTAAGAAACAGGAATTTAGCCACCCGTCTCAATAATAGGCTTCCTCATTTGATGCAATTAAGCATCACCAGCTGTCAAACTAAAGTGAGCCACTTTCACTTTTCAATAAGAATCCCTCTGCGGCAAAGATAATAGAATCTTATTAGGAGTCAAACTGCATTTGATTCCAGCGCAGTATTGAATTCTGTGCTGTGGGTGGGACACTCGGAGAAGAGGCTGAAAAGGCTTTTTCTGTTATTAGCAATATATTAGATTTCTATGGGCTTCTCTGTCACTCTGACAGACCTCTGTTCATTTGGGAGTCAGACACAGACTGATGCTCTGCTGCCGCTGCCGCTCTCTCCCTCTCTCAGTGATCAGACCATTTATGGAATAGTCACTCTACATGAGGTCAATCAAGAGTCCATGAATTATGCAGTTATGATGTTCTCATCCGGTAATTAAAACATACCATATATGCATACATAAAGTATATATATTCAGATGAATGAATGTCATTTCACCTCAGAGAATTACAGAAATAGTGACGGTCTTCAAATCAGCTAATGCCTGGACAAATAGTTTTGCTCCAAACTCATGCCACTGGTTGAGCTGAGGTTATTATGTTTAGTCCATGTTTATGTTCGGCATAACATGTTAATATTTTAACTGACGCACTTTAACTGGGTCTGAAATAACACAACATTTATTTGGCCATTATGTTCTATGGCTCATATAAATTCAATTCGGACATCATACATCTGCCTTGTTGTCAATGTCACATGACCAACCAGCATTAGTTGCATCACATCACTGCCATTCACAATTTCCCATGGCTTCATGGGATAGTAAAGTGCTGAATATAGTACACACAGATACTTTTTGCCCATTAAATACTAAATTGGACATACTATGCATTTGGAGTACTATTTGAAAGCAGTACATAGTATGGAGGTAGGTATATCTCAACACAGAGTTTAAAGAATTTAGCAGATGGCTGGATGGATGAATGAACGATGCAGGATACAGCGGAAGCAGAGGTTCATGGTGAGGGTGACAAAAGGAGAATGAGAAGACCCAGACACAGTCAATAAGAACACTGAATGCCAGACAGAGACAAAACACTAGTTTATTAGCTTCGCAAACAGATTCATCATTTAGACTGAAAGATACTCATGTACTCATAGATTAATTTTCCATAAATGTCCCCCACAATCCTTACCCATTTCACTAGACTTTCAATATCACCACATTTTTATCAGACATTCCTATTCAATGTGACTTACGAATGAGAAAAACACCACGAGAAAATCATGAGTGCCAACAATATCTGCAATAATTATGCGATAATAAGACACACAAAACAGCAACTAATAACACATTCTAGCAGCTTGCTACATCATGAACACAACCGTTCCCCGGCTGACTGCTATAAACCTCTCTGAAACTGCATCACAGACTGAAGCTGGCCATTTGTGTATGCAACATGCATCAAATTATAATTTGTAATCCCAAAACTAATTCAGAAATGACTGAAGGCTTGTGTGCATTATTATATTGTATGCCCAAATACTAACATTCTGGCTGATATGTAGAAATTGTTTATTGCCATGCCATCTAAGGCTAAAACTGAATCTAAAAGCTAAAATCTGGTAAAAAAAAGTCTTACAGGACAAGTCCCTGAGTGAGTGTTTTTCATTAAAAAAGGTTTCTACTTGCACTAAAACTGGGACAGTGCAATAAAATGTGTTTTCTGGCTGATAATGACAAAATGAAGATCATTTTCATGGCGGATAATAGATAAATAGCCTCGATGTTAGAAAATTCTGTATTACTTTGTCTGAATAAATAAAAAAAATAAAATCCTGAAAACTAAAATCAATAATTTTAAATTATATATATATATATATATATTTATATTTATTTATTTAAAAAATAATGATTTATTTATTTTAAAAAATATATTTTTTAAATTGTTCAAGATATCTTATTGATAAAGATACATATTGTTATTTAAATAGAAAATAGGAAAAAGATAATGCACAAATATTTTATATTAAATATCAGCTGATGCTGTTAAGCTAAAAATAGCAATCATTATTTTTTAACGCAAGTTTCTTTTCATTGCACTTATGAAAAGCTTATTCTAATTCTAAGGTTCAGACATTGACATTGTTATGTATGTTATAGTGTAGTGAAAATCCCCTGACGGTCTAGTGTTTGCCTGCTGGCTAACAAGAAAACCAGTTCACCGCGTCTCTCCAGTCCAAGCCAAACTGGGCCGCAGCAGTCTGATTCAAGCACCTTGTTTTAGCACCAAACACTCATGTGAATTGACTGAATGATGTGTTATGTTTTCCTCTTTGAGAAGGATAATTGTAGAGTGTTTCATGCATTACGCAAACAGTCCATTACCTGGAGGTCCTTGCAGCTTGGCCTTTTTCACTGAAAAGAAAAGAAAAAAACGACAATGTAAGTGAAAACCACAAATTGCAAAGTGAGTAGCTTTTTGTAGCAACCGAATACCTGATAAAAGGAAAAAAATACACAGGTCAAACACTGCTTAATAGAGTATTTAATGACATATGTCGAGCAAGGGACAGGGTTCAATGAATCAATCAAATACACATTTTTAACCCTCTCACAAACGATTTCCACTACCTGGAAAAATCCATGTTGCACAAGAAACCAAATTCAGCAATCTTTTTTCAAGGGACACAGAATATCATAATCATAATTGCTCTAGAGCTCCAGAAAGCTCCAGAAGAACATGACAGTCCAAAACCATTAGTGTCAATTTAACACAGGTGCATCTACACATATGGACATAAAAAAACTATTTTAACACTAGGGTCTGGAAACGTACTGGGGGCCATAGGGGATGATACCTACTTTAAAACAGCAAGAAATAAAAACACACCCATTTTTAATTATTATTATAGATTTATACACTTGAGCAGTGCGATTGTTCAAAGAAGTATCTTCTGCTTACCAAGCCTCCATTTATTAAAATATTATTACCATTTAAAATAGGTATGTGTATGTTAGAAAAACTTTAGTTTGTATAAATTCTGAACTTTGGATCTTTCTATTTATCAAAGAATACTGGAGAAAAATTCACTCAACTGTGTTTCATCAATTTTGATGATAGTGATAATAATAATAAAATATTTCTTGAACAGCAAATCAGCATATTAAAATGATTTCCGAAGGATCATGTGCCACTGAAGACTGGAGTAATGATTTAGAAAATTCAGCTTTGATCACAGGAATAAATTACATTTTAAAATATATTCCAAAAGAAAGGAATTGTTTTAAATATTACATTTGTTTAATTTATTTTTTTATTTTTTTACAATATTTTGCTGATTTTTAGATCAAATAATTCTAGAATTGGTCATCAGAAAATAAAGAAAGAAAATCAATTCTTTAAAAAAAAATGAAAAATTCTTACTGTACAAAAAATGTAATATATAAAATTATATATTAATTATATATTATATATATATATATATATTATAAATATAAATAATTTGCTTTAGCAAAAAGAAACGTGTTGTTACCTAACAAGAACTAATAAATAAAAATAATTTTTAGTTGGAATAAAGCTGAAATAAGATTTAGTGAAAGTGAAAATGACAAATGTTACGATACAAAAGCCAGCATTTTACTGCAGCATGTTTCTTTATATAACATAAGATAATATAATAAGTTTGAAGCTTCCCTTTCAGAACTCCCCAGGTGAAGATGACATGCCATAACCTAAACTTCAAACAATTGCAATCTTTTCAGAAAAACTGGAAGAGACAAGAAGTAAAAGGCAATGCGCAGCTTTTAAAAAAAGAAGAAGATAGGTATAGGATGTTAGATGCATTCTTTCGGTCAAACTGTGGAACAGAGGCTGTAGAGAGCTTACGGTTAACATGCACACATGTGAAGCTGCGACCGAATACACGCAGACCCACACAGCACCAGATGGCTGGAGGATTACACTGATGCTCTGTCCCTCCCCCCAACACCAGCATCGTGCTATATACTGTACATCAGTCTAACTTATCAATTTCCCCTTGTGCTTCCTCTCTACATGTGGAGAACAAACTTCTGAACAATCTACAGCATTGCACAAATCACTGAAACACTACCATGCAGCTCTTCGCATGCACTTTCTTTCCCTATGCCTTGCCTCAACTGTAAAATGCGTCAGCATGCAGTCTTATAGAAAAAGCAAAACATAATAATCCACTGTTACATTCATGATGAGACCACATCATATTTATTTTGTTCTGTTATCCCAGAATATCTCTCAATTCATCATCGAGATGTCAGTCTCTTTTGATTTTCATTACATGCTTCCTCTCTCATGACTGCTGACGGCATGACATATCTTTGTGACACAAAAGACCTCACAGAACAGCAATTTACTCTAGTCCAGACAAGCTCAAATCAATTGTATTAGATTTATAAAGCGAGGAAACTCCCACAGATCGTTTAAAATTGCCCTCGTGCTCATATGCATGTGTTCCCTCACTGCAGTTTTTTCACTCAATTTATTCTAAAACCAGAATATTTAGCTGCTGTAAAGGCCTTTAACAGTCAATAGCTAAACAGAACTGAAAAATAACAAAACTTTTATATCACTGCAGAAATAAAAGTGGTGCTTGCACATGTGAAATGCAAGCAGATGTACACAAGCTTGAAGGGTCAAGGTTTAAACTGACTAAATGATACATCACCAGAGAGAAGCCTGTCACATGCACCAGAAAATAATTACAAATATGTTCACATTTTAAACAATTAAATAAATAAATGGAAAGACTGATGCATTTTTGTTACAAGATTTAACATGCATGCTGAATATAAACAGCAAAGAGTAATCTGGGAGAGTCGACACGAATCACATTCATGACTTTGCAAGGATAGAGGACTAATTTTTGGCAAAGAAAATAATGTTCTCCTCCTCTATAAGCTTAAAAAGTTGAAGGTATCAATTACCACAATTTATAGGAGATATGATATAAGGTTTCATGCTTAGACGTTTATTCAAGGAGTCATACAAAGCCAATTTTCCACTAGCTTATATGATTCTTTAGGGTCTTAATGGAAAGTTTGTTTTAAAATTTCTCAAAGATAGTGTAAAAGGTGCTAGGGGGCAGTCGTGGCCTAAAGGGTAGGGAGTTGGGCTTGTAACCCAAAGTTTGAGGGTTTGAGTCCCAGGTCCGGCAGGGTGGAGTTAGTGAATAACCAATGCTCTCTCCACATTCAATACCATGACTGAGGTGAGACCCTTGAGCAAGGCACTGCTCCCCGGCTGTGTGTTCACGGTGTGTGTGTGGTTGATCACTTCTCACTGCTGTGTGTGTGCACACTTGGATGGGTTAAATGCAGAGAACAAATTCCTAGTAGCCTATAGGAAACCATACCTGGCCACGTCACCTCCTTTCCTTTCCTAAAAAACGCTAATTTTCCCCTGTCATAAACAGCTCTTTAGAAATCACTCTGTTCTGTGTACTTCCTCTTTAAATCTTCACGAGCTCCCTCTTTTCCGAGGCACTCTCTGAGGATTTTTTTTACCGTATTCACAGTGAAACTTGCTAATTAGCACATTATCAGGAAAGGCAATTTGCAAAGATTCATTAACAGACATTATACTCCCTGCTTCTGTAGGTGAGGCTGAATCATGAATGATTCGAGCGAACATAAACGCATTTCTGTTGATCAAGGGTGCGTTTCCCTTCAGAACCAAACATAGCGTTAATCCTCCGTGTCTTCAGTCACTCAGATGTCGGGGTAAATAACTACTGCTATGTTCATTAATACATTCAACAACAAAACACCTCAATCTCTTAGGAGTCTTGCTTGTC
>JAUMHR010000049.1:1777107-1788804 GCA_032361145.1 Enteromius fasciolatus | reverse complement strand
CGGTCTGATGACGGCTCACTCAGGGCGGGTCTGAGGTAAGACACCAGTTCAGTCTGTGTGACACGCTGCTGTCAATCCTCTATTGTGGGAGTGGCCTCTGTCAATGTGACGCCACACCGACATGCATTTGAGAATGGCTTGATTTTAGAAGGAGCAACTTATTTTTATTAAATTAAAAAAAAAATACTGCTGGATCTTTATCATTGTAGGGTGGTTGTTTACACACACTCCCAACACACATTTCAGTCCATACTGCTTGTAGGAGTGCATGTAGCACCGGATGACCCCTTTAAGATTCCTAACTATGACTATGAGCAACAGTAACATCAATATTAAATCAGTAATTGTTGGCCTAACAGGTAGCCAAATTCCATTCTCACACCATGAGACATCACACAAGAGCCAGTGTTCTCAGGAAATTGTATAATTGTATATGTGTATATTTGGTAGCATATATAATACTATTAATATTTCTGTCACAGAAAGTAGTAGTAGTATATATTTACTTAATGTCATCTCACCATCTTGGGTTATCTTCATGGTAAAAATAATTTTAAAAATACAAATATAATAAAAACTAGTTATACTACGCAAGAATTTCTACATTAACATTCTACATATTTTACTAAACTTTTAAGTGAATTCACTTTATAACAAGACTTTTCTTCTGTCATAGATGCTAAAAATACTGTGATAGTATACTAGTATCCTGTTCCAAATTCAGCATTTGGTAAATGGTTGCAGATTACAATCAAGTATTTTTCACACACTGTATCAATGCTAAGAATTTTTGGCATCCTTCTGATTTGACATAAAAGTGACCCAAGAGCACAAAACACATATTTGTAGCAATAGTCAACAATACAGCGTAGACTTAAAATTATAGATTTTTTTCTTTTACGCCAAAAATCATTAGGACATTAAGTATAGATTGTCATGTTTCATGAAGATATTTTGTAAATTTTCTACCGCAAACATATCAAGCAATATTTATTGCTAAGAACTTCATTCAGACAACTTTAAAAAGCAATTTTTTCAATATGTTTTGCACTTTCAGTTTGTATCTCTGCCAAATGCTGTCCTATCCTAACAAACCACACATCAATGTAAAGCTTATTTATTATTAATATTCCAAAAGATGTGTGAATCTCAATTGAACAAAATTGACCATTATGACTGGTTTATGGTCCAGGGTCACATATACAGTAAACCGATTGGTACTTATACTGGCATATTAATAAATTCAAAGCTAACTGAAATTGATTAAAGCCACACAAATCTAATAGATTTTTGATTTGCACAGCTGATATAAAAAGTAAACTTAGACTGACCACAGGTAAGTCAAGTTCACTGATCTGAAACGTTATGGATGGCTTCACAAGTAAGTTATCACTATTTAACAACAGGTGCACAGTACAGTCGACATGCACAGATTTCTCTCATAGAGTATAAATCACAAAAGAAAATCCCACATTAAAGTCAAGTGGGTGAAATGCAATGATCTAAAGAAAACTGTGTGCTTGTTGTCACACATAAGACAATCAGACAGGTGATCACAGCATATGCAATAACATCTCAGCAGCGGGGGAAACCCGTTAAGCGCATTAACTGGCAGATGAGTCGCCTCCAATCCACAATAACACACATTCGAGTCTGTGTTACACTAACATGTTTATCGAAAGTTGCACCTTTTCTTGAATTATAACTTAACATCATAACCTGTTGCTCTAACCGGCACTTCAAGTTTAGCAACTACGCGATATTTTAAAACACAGATGGATATATTCACAGGTGTACAGTAAAAGGAAGACAATGCAATTACAAGAACACGGGAAAAAATATTTAAAGGTCCTTAACACTTACCTCGCACGCACAATAGCGACATTGCTGAGATTTTAGTCCAGCACAGCACAATTATAACTTGATCACCTCCTGTGGCATTTGCCACTTTATTTCCTGCACTTTCGAGATGATGTTTGAATTTGCGAGAAGCTATCGTAGTTGACTAAATTCATCATAAAAATAAGTGAAGTACCGACTGTGTTCGCAACGCGCCAGGAGATCTGTACGGCGTCCCCATAGCGTTAGTGACGTGTGCGAGAACCAATCATCTTTAAGAAACGGAGAACATAGGCGGGTCTAAAAGATGATGCGCCGAATAACGTTTTGCAGGCGTACAGGTGTGTGTAACTCGCTCTTTAACTCGCATTATTTATCTGTACAAGCACAATGTTATCAAATAAAACAAACGCTCTATTTTTTTAATTAATAACTGCAGGTTTGAGGTTTGTATTAAGCAACATTTTATTTAATTAGAATTGTAAAATAATAAAAATTAAAAAAAATAAATAAAAAATTAAGAATTATGTTCAGCTTAAAATTATTATTATTATTATAAAAAAAAGACTTTGAATCAAAGTGTAACAAACTCAAACATTAATCTGTGCTGCAGTCTGTAGGACTTGATTTATGCTTCTGTGGTAAAATCGCGCTATCTAGTGGTGAGCATGTGCTGCTTCATTAAAAACTGTCTAAATATGAATTTACATTCACAATTTTGCCTCAAAGTAACCGTGAACCTAAACACTCTGGTTTTCCTGATTTAAATAAAAGCAATCAACCGTTTTAAAAGATGCAAATGCTTGTGCAGAATGCATAAAAATGGCACTAAACGTTGTTTTATTATCATAATATAAGGTTAAAACTTAAACATGTTGTTAAGTGCATTATTTATTTAATCTCTAGAAATTCGGTCTCCAGTTATTGTGGTTTTAAATTATATGGCTTTCGACTTTTTTTTTTTTATGTAAACTGGAAATATGTTTTTGTATGGCTGTTTTGTATGATAAAAACATATAAATACGTTTCTGATTTAGTTTTCATAAATACATTTTGTTTGTTTTTAAAAATAGATTTCATAGGGTAGAAACTTTAGCCTTATTTGAACGCTATTATAGTTTATTTGAGGTTTGTAAGTAAATGTTTTCATTTTCAGTTCATATATTTTGGATGTTTAAAATATGTATTTACCAATTAATAATATTGTTAGTGCACCATTACATAAACCCTATTTCTGTTCAGTCGTTATCTATACGTTTCCCCACCGAAGCGGAGTAAAAGGAACAACTTGCACGTGTACGGAGGCGTGGCTTGACAAGACGTTGCCTGCCACGTAACCAATGGAAATCTTTTTCTTTCAAATATATTACCATTATTCAAATATATTCAAATAGTGCATTAATACGCAACTACTATTGGTTCGTAGACGAGCAAGCGACCAATCGCTTAAATGACAGCCCTTCAGCTGTTCGAGCGTCCCTCCCCCTAGTTATTTTTCAGCAAATCCCGGAAGTATTGTTTTAAAGGGACAGAATAATTTAATGGGCGAGGGCTTTGGACCAAGAGCCAAGCAGAAAATAGCAAAGGCCCGTTGGCAGACGTTCCTGTAGGACGTGGAAAGGAGAAGAAAGGCAATCCGAACAGCTTTGTCGACATTCAGAAAGCAGGATTTAGTGTCCTCATCGGTCAGGTATATCTTCGTCACACTATGAGATTTCAACGCAGATAGTTTGACGTCGATTACAGAGAAGATCTGGAGATCCTGTCTAAAATAGGATCAAACTCTTCCTCCGGCTATGATGGGAATGTTAGTTTGCTGACTGCTGCAGCCCTTGTCATTGTCATCGTTGTATGTGTTTGCTGTGGGTGAGTTCTCTTTGTGCTGCCATCCACCTTTAGATCACTCTCATTTCATTTATTTATATATAGATCAGTCTCTAGGCTCAGAGATTATTACAACGAAAGATGGATTCTTAATGTTTAAGTTACAAGATACCTTAATCAATCATGTGTATACCTTAATACTCTAATTTCTCCCTTTAAATCTAAGATCAAAGAATGAAATGATCCAGCACTGTGATATATAAAGATTCCCCGGGTCTTTCCATCTTTTGTGTTTGATAATGGCAGATTAATCATAGCCTGCACACACAATGCATACAGGAGCTTCTGTATGTTCATGCGCAGGGGGGCGTTTCTGCTTTGTCTGATTCATGCTATTTCGTCCACTGAAGGCAACTTTCATCAGTGCACAAGGCATCTCTCAGCTTTTAGCTTTTATTTTATTGTTCTTTTGATTTAATGCATTGAAATGTGCACAGTTCTGTTGCACCTCTAGCCACGGGCCCATGAATCATGTCTGGCTTTTAGCAGCCGGGTTGATTTTAAAAGGTTGCCTTTATGCTTCACAATAGGCTGCTGTTGCCTAAATGCTAAAGATATTGTGTTGTTCTTATAGGCTAATTGCTTATCAATAA
Organism: Enteromius fasciolatus; assembly: GCA_032361145.1. Classification (NCBI taxonomy): domain Eukaryota; kingdom Metazoa; phylum Chordata; class Actinopteri; order Cypriniformes; family Cyprinidae; genus Enteromius; species Enteromius fasciolatus. The sequence continues at coordinate 1,784,488 of JAUMHR010000049.1, read as the reverse complement.
TACTAATGTTTCACAGGAAGATTGAGTCAGTTTTGTCAGAAGGTGGGTGGGTGTGCGCACACAGGTTGCAGAATATGTAAGAGGCATCCATCCTGCTCATTACTGATGCCAGACAAGACGTCAATGGAAAGGCACAATGGAGAGCTGCAGAGAGATTTCCATTGTCCAGAGAACGAGCAGAGAATCGGCAGTGACCCAAAGTGAGCTCTCTCTCTCTTTGCAAAGGGCTCAGATGTCCCAAAAGAGCTGCAGGTAGAACGTGACCTTTTTCATCAGTTTGAAGCCTGAATATTAAGAGCTTCAGATCAGCTTCTTAATGCCCTTGCTGTGTGTGACCTCTTTCTGTGTGGCCGTCAGCAGAAGTATGTATTACATCACTGGGTTAGGGAAAGGCATGGTAGGAATAGCTGCAGCAAATCTGAAGATAAGCATGTCGAGCTGGGAAGCAAATGCGTGTTCAGGGTTAGTATGCGGCGTTAAGGCCTGTAGTGACTCCCTTTCTGCTACTGATACCTGTAAATGTTGAATGAGGAGGTTTCAGTTAAACATCTCCTTTAAATGCAATGTATTGTCTTTCTCTCATCTTGATGAGAATGAGGGTGTTGCCGGTTCGTTAACACTGTGCTTCCAGCGTTGCTTTACAGACGTGCTACTACTAGGTTTGGGCTGTGAAGTAAAATAATAGATGAGCAACTTAAACTAAATGGAACTGAAAAATTTTATCTTGGCAACTAAACATATTTATTGTTGAAATATTAAAATTACTAACACTAAAATAAACATTTAATAAAGCGCTCTCTCTCTCTCTCTCTCTCTCTCTCTCTCTATATATATATATATATATAAACAGACACCCAAATTAATTAAATAAATAAATAATATTAAAATAACAGAGCAGAAATATGCTGAAAAACCCTTCAAGACGCTTGCATAATTGCCTGAGCACATTCTTGCAACCATTGAGAACACTTTATCAGTACGTGCTGAATGGGTCAAAATTTGTTTAACCAGTTTCAGTGCTTGTGCGTACATTGGATTTTCTCTCACCTCTAGAAAAACGCTCCTTTAAATAGCCACAGAGATGCCGTGAATAGTTAACCATGATAGCCAAACCCATTGTACTCGTCACCTGCATCTTTATCTAAGGTCCGCCTCACATTTTAACCGTCTCGTGATCTGAGCTCAGCTTTAGGATTTCTCCCGTTGTGGCTTAGATTAGGATTTCAATAATAGAAGCTTGTCCCATATCAGTATCACAGGGATAAATGTGTGCATGTGCAGGCATGTAAGTGTGTGCACACGTGTGATAACAGAAACCTAGCTTAAAAAAAAACCTTTTTACAGCCTATGGTAGTTTGATAACTGCCATAGGCTGTAGCTATTAAATCAATTATTAAAATCAATTATATTCTCACCCCAAATTCCATTTAACTTTGCCAGAATATCGTGTTGACTGTTATTGTTCTGTAAAAGGCTGAAGCTATTTTTAGCAACGCCTGTATACTCTGAATATTATATAGTGCTTTTTGCTAGGCTACTTGCAGGTTAGTGTGAGTTTGTGTGGATTGAGTGTGCATGTGTACACACATTAACGTATCTTTTCAGAATCTTTCTGCCTCCATATCCAAGCTCCCTTTCCCCCTGCACTTATCTTTCATTTCACCTTTGCCCTCATATCCACCTTCCACCATCTATTGCCTTTCTCTCATTACCCCTTACTCTGTTACAGAGAAGTAAATTTGTCACCCGCCAACCCCACCTTGGAGAGCGTGTTACCAAGGGCATGTTAGTTACGGTCCTCATTCATCAGTGTCAGGTGCTAATCTCTACAGAGGGACTAACCTTAATATCCAGCGTCAGCTATGTTTTTGTTATTGTAGCGACATTTACAGACTCCCACAGCTGATTCCTCATTAAAGGCTTTATAGTGTTTTGGTGCCTTTGTTGGGTAGGCTCATTTTATTGATCTATGTGATTTGTTTTAGAGATATGCACTTGACAGCAATCTGCATCATTCAAAGATTGTGCAAGTACAAGGTTGGTGCACCTCTGCCCGAAATAGCTCTAAAGGCACCTTTTTCTTCTGCGGCATTCTGCTTTCCTTTAGAGCACTTTCAGTCTTTTTCTCTTGCTCTTCTTGTAACATCAAACGAGAGAATGCTGCAGTGAGAAAGTATAAAAGTAAGTAAACCGAAGGTGTGACCAGCAGAAATCACATCCTGTGTATTCACATCACCAGTGCAGAGAGCAGAGGATTGCACCTTCTGTGTGTTCTCACTTGGCTTATTGAAGTGGAAAACAGGAAGTTAAGCAGCTGACTATAATAGCGAGTGTCTGGTGGGACTTCTGTTCTGGTTTAAAAGCCTGAATGCTTTGCATGTAGCCTTTTTGTTTAAAAACATTGATATAGTTAAGATTCTATACGTTAAAGAGAGTTTTATACTCGCAGAGGCTGCATTTGTTTTTATCAAGAATGCAGCGACGTATAGATCCTTTTCTTTGAAATTAAAGGGAAAAGAAGTAAATTCCCAGCGGCACTTAGAGGCTATTGTATCTGAAGTTTTCAAATACTATAAAAATTTTAAATAATTGTTTGTTTTGTTCTCCATTTCAAAATGCCAGAGTTTTTTTTTTGTTTTTTTTTAATCTCCCATTCCTAATCTTCAGTGTCAAGTGACCCTATGCTCATTCGGTGCCCCCGAATGAAAATAAAGTGCAAAGGAACAGCATTTACAGATGTATAAATGTCCTCGCTGTCTATTTCGATTAATTTAAGCAGGCAGGCACCAGATTTTATACAGAAAGAAGTGTAAAAGTCAAGCTATTTGTGTCAACCTTTGACAGTTTGAGTGTGTTTGAGTGGAAGGGGATACGACAGCCACACACTCAAGCGTGGAGGAAGGGAAGGCTTAGAATGTAGCTGTGAGCTTTTACAGTCCCTCATAGACCAGTTGATCCCAGCTACGGCTCAGAATAGCTGCTGGGGAAGTGTTTTGAAAGAGAATAAACTTGTTTTGGAGTAGTAGCTGAGAGTTGTTGCTTGCTTCATTTTTTCATCAAATCTATGCTGGAGCACCACTCTCTCTGTGTGTGTGTGTGTGTGTGTGTGTGTGTATAGGCATGTTTGTGTATCTTTTGTGCACTTGTGTTGGTATGTACTGTTTTGCTTCACTCTGTATAGCTGAATTGTCACAGGCTAGTTGAGGGCCGGCTCATGTCTCAAGCCACACCCCCAGGCATTCCTTATATGGGTACAGAGTGTGAGCTCTTAAAGGAGAAGTAGCTTTATGTGTCTCCGTAAGTTATGTTTTCAATTTGAGCCTGTCTGAACTCCACAACCAATACAAGACATCAGAACTTCAACATGTGCTCGATGTAACACCTCCAAACATTTTTGCTCCCACATGTACAAGGAAACCCTCATACGTTCTCAGCGTAAGCTCTCCACACCTCCCCCTCTGCCTCACTCACTGCATCTTAAGCGATGAAATTAATCTGTGTCTACATGTGTTAATGCTTTCGTTTAAGTGCATGCGGAATTACGTCTCCTTATTTGGAAGATGCTGCATGCGTTTGAAAGAGGTCTGTGGCACATTGTGTGCAGACACACACACCCATTAGAAGGTCTGTTTCTGTGGAAGGGCAGATAACACACTTTCACGCAGAGACGTATCTGCTCAGCTGTGCGCTTTTCTTTTAAGTAAATGCTGTTAGCGTCTAAAGAGCATGCTCGTGCGTTTGTATAAATGCTGAAATGTGTTTATATTTGTGTGCACTACTCTTATTCTCATCAAGCCTACATATGTTTAAAAAAAGAACTGTACAAATAATCAAATATGCAATATTATTTCAATTTTTAATTTTTGTGCTTGTGTTGCTCTGGAATGCACTAATGCCGGCGCTAATGCACACAATAACTCACTGAAGCTCTGTGAAGGAATACACTTTGCAAAACAAGCAGAACAGGTGGGCGGGACTTTTGAGGTTTCCCTTTACCTTCACACCTATCAGGACAGTTGCTGTGGCATCTGATCCCCCTCCCCCCGGCCAATCAGATGACAGCACAGCCGGCCCCACTCTTACATGAGTTGTGTGCTGACTGAGCAAGCGAGCACGCCTTCAGTAACCAGCTGAGAGGAAGTAGGCTGAAAGGCAAAGCACAGAAGAGAGAGAGAGACAAGTGGTGAGAAATTTAGCAAGAAAGAGAGGGTGCAAGAAGGGAGGGAGGGGGACTAAAGGCGGTGTACCAAAGCTGCTTTCATTGTGTTGAAGTTATTTGTGGGGGTAAAAGATGTGTGTGAGATGGTGGTAGTGGTGGGGGGAGTTAGAAGGGAAAAGTAGGGGGGTTACAGAGTTTATATGCATGTGCCAAAGGGAGCCTGAGAGAGGTTTTGTGTGTGAGTTATTGAAAGAGGGGGAAAGAGAGGGAGGGTGGAAAGAGAGATTCACAGTTGGGCATACCAGAATAGCAGTGCACAGAGAGCATAAACAGCGAGATGTGTTTTTACAGACAAGAAACCTTGATTGGACTTAAGTTTTGTATGTTTCTCTCTCTATCTCACTGCTCTCAGGGAGGAACAGAAAGAAAGGCCTGCACTCCCTCATTCCATGCAAGTAACCTTTCAACTCCTCAGTCTTGAAGCAACAACAAGCACGACTCTAGAGCTCCGACAGAGAGGACGGAGAAACAGAGGAGGAGGAAAGGGCAGGAGTTCTTAGAGAGGTGAGTCAGGAGGCTAACGTGAATTTTGTGGTGTGTTTGTGGATGGTTGACGTGAAATATCTAGCGGTGACAGCAGCTTGACACGGCATGCTTCAACTAAAACTATTGCAAACGTGTTGTGTAAGCATTGTGCATGCAGTTTTTATGGCCTTGATTGAAATGGCAAGCTACATTTTGAAAACTTGTACTTTTAAAAGTTAGTTTGTCATGCCACAGGCTATTTAAATAAACTGCAAACTAGCCACCGTCTGTTTTAAATGACATAAAAAGCAGTTAAAACATCCCATGTATGCCTAGAGCTAAAGTGTTAACCTATGATTTTTATTAACTTTGCCACTTTGTCTTATTGAGACATCAGGGTCAGCCCCTTATGTAGATTTTAAACTAACATCTTAATACATGTTTGTTTAAGGATAGTGTTACATGTTATGTTTCTAAGTCAATATGTGTGTGTGTGTGTATATATATATATATATATATATATATATAAAACAGTATTGTGTTATATACATATATATTTGTCAACCACCCATTTATGAACATTTGTGGTTGGAAGTGGAAAAGGAAGTAGCTTCAAAGTGAATTTTAGAAAAAGAGTGAGACAGCTGTTTTTCTCTTCCTCTCTCTCTTGTCATATCTGTCAATGCACAAATGAATCAATGACATCATGACCCTTGCCGCATGTTGAGATAATATTTCAGCCCTTGGTTTTACAAACTGGCAGGCTTTTAGCTGGGGAGAGATAAGCTTAGTCAGGGCTGAGCTTGTAAGGGTTTGTGCTGTAGTTTGTAATGACATTTTGTGACTTCCTCAGATGTAAAAGCCAGGTGTTTTGCAAAAACCTCAAGGGCTGCACACATCATCAGTGTAGAGGTCTGCATTCATGCCCATGAGAGACTCTCACATTCATGGTGATATGGATCACTTGTATTTTATTGTTTGAGTAATAAGACCCGTTATGTTTACTTGTGCCCTATCCAGTGTGTTTTAACTTGCCTTGATTAATTATTGTTTGAGAATATTTTCATGTTTCCATTAAAACCAATAAGGAAGTTACTCAATCCTCTCTTGCTAGGTAGAAGCTTCATTCGAGTTTTTATCATCCAGATAATGTCCATAGTGAAAATATACATATTAAAAGCCATTAGCTGTATCATAAACAAGCTTCATTGTGGCTCTGCTTGTTAATAAAGCTTGAGTTTAACTAGTTTTACCACAGTGGCCAACTGTGAAAACAAAGCTAACCTGAAGCTCTAATGTATTTTTTAATTGTTTGGCCATAAGTTTACCCTTTAAGTCCTTCAATCTTTTATCCGTGTTACTGTGATCCTCTACTGAGGAACTGTTATGTGTAAAATCAATTATTTTTGCTTTGATCCACTTCCTTCACCTCATAATTATTATAAACAGATGCAGAGCTATGCATTCATGGATAACTAAAAACAAGCAAAAAATGTTTTCCATTGATTCGTGACACATTTTTTTTATTCATTTTTCAAATCCCTTTAATTTTCTACCAATTCATCTTAGGGAGTTTCCATGGCTCAGTTGCTCATTGGGGTATTAAGACTCCATATTATATAAAGCTGCTTGAAAATTAGCTGTATTATTCACTATATAAATGAAACTGGCTTGACTAATTCTAGACTGACTTCTTTCTCCTGAATAACACCTAGTAACCATAAAAACCCCATACAGCTGACAGCTGTTCATGCTAGTGTTGGATGTTTGGTTTCCCCATCTATTTTCTTCTGCTCCGTATTGAATTCTCCGGGGGTGGGGATGAACATTCTTGCTTTTTTTACAGACAGAGTGGATAAACTGAACTCTCAGTGTGTCCTCGATTTGATAATATGAGCTAGACAACAATTCATTGCGACGTAATGGTAATCAATCAATATGAAGATTTGTAAATTTTGTGAAGCAGCCATATGAAGAGATATTCAGGAATAAAACTACTTGACAATGCATATGTGTGTTTCAGAAACATTTTAAAAAACCTCAAAAAGTACACTACAGTTTTGAGTGTAAACACGCATTACATCTCTCATTCTAGTCTCTGGGCAACATGTTGGTGTGTAATGCCAGTTTGTTAGTTGGTTACACTGTGTGTGTGTGTGTGTGTGTGTGTCTTGTCAGCTGTATTTGACCTGGGGTTTAGGGTTCACACCGAGTCTGAAGGATTCACAGCAATGCTCAGAGGGTCTTACATCATGTGTAACAGACCCTTGCATGCTTGGCAAACAGAAAGACGACCTTCCAGACTTCTCACAGCTTCACAGAAAACTTGCACTTCTCTATTAACTTAGATTAACTGTTTTAATAAACAGTACGTTTAAAAGAATAGCGTCTATTTGAAATTAATTTCTTTTGTAATAATGTAAAAGTCTTTATGGTAAGTTTTGATCAATTTAATGCATCTTTAATAAATAAAAGTATTAATTTATTTGAAGAAGTTGGTGTCAAATCTCTTTACGTATATGCAAATAGGTCCTAGTAATTTTCTGCCAGGACAGGAGGATTCAATTTACAGACATATAGGTGAAACACCTGTGGAAATCAATAAAGAAAATTCCTTCAACACAGAAAAGTCCCTCACATTAACGCAGTGCATTGTGCCCTGTTTTTACAGACTTTTCTTAGAGTTGAAGCTCCTCC